>VYXF01006680.1:337767-383280 GCA_013397295.1 Polioptila caerulea | reverse complement strand
TCTATAAAATAGAGCGCGGGGAGTTGTGGGCCCTTTCCTCGGCGTTACCAGCGAGGTGAGCGGGGTGGTGCGGGTGGAGTAGAGCGAGCGGGCGGGCGGTGAGGCCGGGCGGCGGTGATGTCTCTTGACACGTGTTAGACTGCTGACATGCATGAAGCAAAACTACTGCTGAGCGCCCCGGCTACAGTCCATCCTGCGGGGCGCACGGGGTGCACCGCATCAATAACCTCCCCTTTTCTCTCGGTGCTTTGCAGGGCCCGTGCGGCGACCGGCGGCGGCGGCGATAAATAAAGCTTGTGTCACCCAGAACGAGTCCGGCTGGTTCTTCTGCGCCTGCCCGCACTGCCTTTGACCCGGCGGTGCCCGCCTGGCGCCGCCGGCCAAGCAGCGGTGCTACAGCGAAGCGCTTGTTCATAACTGGCGCTGCTCGGCCCGACCCGGGCGGCGCTTTTAAAAGCAAGTGACATTTGTTTGCGGGTGTGTGTCACCCTCGCGGGGTGTTCAGCTCCTGCTGCCTGCCCTTCCTGCCAGGGGAGCGCGTTCCCGGCGGGAGGGCGGTGCCAGGGCCGAAGCAGAGCCGGGTCACTCAGCGCGGTTCAGTGCGACTGAGCCCAGCCGAGCCGATGGCTGTGGTTTTCCTTCACTGCTTCCGGGTTGCGTTGTAAAAAGGACTTAAAGTAACAGAAGTCCTGGGATTCCTGCTCAGCTGTTGCAGGACTAAAGCACTGAGTGAACCAGCTCGGAGGCAGGAGAAATACATCCAGGGCTGGGGGTCGTTATGCAGTGGTGCAAAACAAAAGGCTGCCGTGACTAAGCTGCAGTTTTTTAATACATGTTAATCCCGGGAAGTACAGCACTTTCTGTCAACACAAAAGCTCTGTAACCATACAGGAATAAGCAGTCAAGGCAGACTGCATGGGATAATTAAGCTCCCAGAGGCTCTTAAAGGTGGCAGAAGTGGATGTGTCTCAGCTGTTCTGTAGCTGCTGGTAATCCTTTCAGTTTTACCAGGTACGTTTCTCATACAAATACTAACTGGTGTGGTGAAACCTAATTTCATGGCCATAAAATTAAANATCCTTTCAGTTTTACCAGGTACGCAAATGTACTTCAGGTATGTTCCTCTTACAGATACTAACTGCTGTGGTGAAACGTAATTTCACAGCCATAAAATTAATTTTGGCATTTCCTCCCAGAGCTCAGCACTGGTTCACCCTGAAACTGGCATGCCACAACCAAGTACATGTATATAAGAGTGCAAAGAACAGGGCACACTCATATTAGGAAGCTGCCTTTCTACTACAGTTTTTAAAACAACTTGTACTAGATAGTGGCTAAATGCTGTAGAAATAAAATTTACTGAATTGTTTGACATGGGATAAATTTATTTAATAAAACAAAGCAAGCAGATTGTAGTTACCCACAGTTTATGAAGTGCAATATGACAATCTTGTGTAATAAGTCTAAATCTGTTTACACATTAGTGCATCTAGTCCTTTGACTTTAGTTATTGCACATAGAAATTAACTCATATAAAAGACCTGCGTACAAGACATGCAGACTTCATGAAAGGCAAATAATGCCTACAGAATCAGCAAACCCCAGAATATACACAGCCTGGAATGGTCAAGGAGGAGTTCAGGTAACAAATATAACTACTAATATTTCAATTAAAGGTAACCAAAATAGGTGTTCAAATATAGAATTAATTTTAAATATATTAAATGCTAGTTTTCTTTTGTTTCAGGCAAGGTGCTGTTTAAAAAACCTTCAATATAATATTTTCATTTAGAGATGGTAAATCATCAAGTTATACATGGAAATTTTGATTTACATCAAGTGTGACAACACAACGTACAAAAAATTTCTTAAAAAATTACTTAAAAAAAAGAAAATAATGTTATAAAAGGAGAGCCAAAACTCACCTTCTTTGTAAACTGAAACATTTTCTGACATCCATGAACAGTTGGCAACAATGAGTATCAGAAAAATATTATGTGTTAAGGAGTGGATATGTAGTGTTCAAACCTTGAATTTACATTTAGCCTTGATTCATTACACCTGGCAAATAAAAGGCAATTCTCCCTTCCCCTTTAGTTTTGGCCACTAATTAGCAGAGAGAGACTTTAATCATGATCAGCTCAAATAACTGCAATGCTTGAATTCCTATGCCACAAAGTCCAAGAAACGAATGCACGGGGGTCAAAATCTGTCAGCCACAGCTGCTCCCACAAGCACCAGCTGCTGTCACATCTGGGGCTGTAACTGAGGACCTGGGCCCGTGCTTGGGGTGTAAACACAGTGCAATGGAAAAGACTCACAGCAACAAACTCCTGTCAGAAAGAACTCAGTGTTTCATCACAGCAAGAGGCTCTATGCACAGTTAGGTCACTACTGGAGATGTGCAGTGTTGACACTTGGTGTGTGTGCTCGTGTCTCTAAACATTCAGAATTAATCAGGAACCAAGGTGATTGTACCTCACTATAAGGCGGCTTGCTATGGTTTGGTCTCATGGCTTTACCAACTTTTTTTCCTCATTTACAAAAATCTGACAGTCCCACCTTCACTGATAGTTGTGTATTTTATGGCTAATTGCTTCCCAAAAAAAGCACAAGGTCTGTATGAAAAAAAGTAATGTGTATACAGCACATTGAATCACAATATTACCTATACATCCAATTTACATTCTTTTATCCTGAAAGCATTTCATATTTCGATTGCTTGACACAAGCTATTGACTGCAGAAGTGAAAGAACATAAAACAGTTCATTCTACACCTCCAACTGCCTGAGAAAGAAAAATATTCTTCCAGTTTTATAAATTCATTCCTTATTTAGGATTTTTTTCATTTGGCACGCAGTTCCTTTGCTGCCAAACAACTTTTCAATGCTTTAATGCACATTAACATAGCATGAAAACAAGCTGAACAAAAGGTGCATTAACAAGCTCCTTGATCTGTTACATTTGAGTTCCTCCTCCCTCCCCACAAAGAACAGGTCACCTCAGCCTCCCAGTTAAATCCTGATGGCAGCCAGTACAAAAACAAATCAACAGCTTAATGGAATGGAACTTCATGTAGCTGAAGTACACGGGAACAATAACCAGGCAAGTGAGCACACAGGAACGGGGGTAGGCAGTCCTTGGGAGGGGGGAGAGTGGCACAAGTTAAGGATGAGAACTACAGCACAGTCTATAAAACCATGAGAGTAACTTTTATAATACTGTAAACTGCAAGAGTCTTCACATGTCATGGTTGATCAGAGGCCTCTGTGCTCAGATCTTGAGGAGGGCACGTGGAGGAGCGGGGATCCATGGCTGAGTGCATTAAAGGAATATAGACATCATCCATGTTTGGCATGACAAAGATTTTCTGGGAAAAAGATGCAATGAAATGAAGTTATATTACAAATGTTACTTGAAACCTTATTTTTCCAATTTTAGTTTAAAAAATGCAACACATTTACAGAGAAAAGGTTCTCAAGCTCAGCATTGTTTGAGTCAGTGCAGCGCCCATTAACTGAAACCATTTTGTTGTGCTATAGTTGTAAATGAAACTCAGAAATATGAATATCTCTGCATATTTCAGTCAATTAAAATGGCACTACAGGAAACATCACCAACTTTTCCTAATTGCTTTTTTAGCTCTTACCCATCCATGTACTTTCAAAATACACTTTTAGTAAAATAACTGGTTTTGATTTCTGGTTGATTGTATAGATCGGGGTCCAGAATCAAGCTGGTCACTATTCCTATCCATCTTTTTGGAGGGGGCTTCTACCTTTTTGCACTATGGTCAATGTGATTTTTTTAAAATTACTTAAAAGGAAGTAGTGCCTTATCTGTTCTTAATTTTAGGCAACACTTTGGCCTCCTATCATCTACAAATATGTAGGTTCATGTTCTTATTTGACTACAACAAATTTTACCATAATACCTTTTTCAAAGAATTGTCATTTTCATCTCTAAAACAGATTTCCACCCATGTCTACACCTGAGTCCTGAGCCCATCCCAGCAGTCAGGCCCAGCTGAGTTCTCAACATCCATCCCACTGGCCAGGAGCAGTGGAGGACATGACTACTTATAAACAGGGTACCTGTGAAAATTAAACATCCCACCCCTTTAACTGACCAAAACCATCATCAATGAAAGGAGAATGTAAAGGAAACACACCTGGAACTCCTGTTCCAGTTTCCTTGCTATCCAGTCTGTTACATGAACCAGAGTCACTTCTCTCTCCCCGAGTTTTGGCCGCGCTTTTAACTCCAGGTAGGGAGGACTTCGGAAGCCGTACCTTGGCAGAGAACACAGAGCAGGATTTTTTACAGACACCCCAACAAAAGCAGTACTTAAACCTGAAACTATTTTCTCTTCATACCAGTTCCTACCTCAGTTACAACTAATTTGTACTGCACCTTGCCCAGAACCCACTTGAGCCAGGCTTTAACGTTTTCCCAAGCTGCAACCCCTCGCACAGCACGCCTGAAACACGGCCCAGCTCTGCTCTGAGCTCCTCTTACCATATTCTGTCAGTGGGTGGAGGTGGAATGTTAATCACTAGTGTTCCTCTGCACTCCTGGACTTCAACTGTTAGCAGCAATGGAGTATTGGAAACTTCTTCAATTTTCTTCTTAATAAACTCAGTCTCTGTTGCTTTCTGAAAGTATTTTGACTTCGTAATTTTATCCACAATTCTCATGATTTTACTTGTCCGATATCCTCCAACATACCTTTAGATGGAGAATAGAAAAAGGACATCAAGATAATTTTCTTGAACCTATTTTCTAAGACAGACATGGATTTTCTTTAAAATCTTTAAAGTTTTTGATATAAAAATTCTGAGCAGATACATAGCTAAGCCATACATCCTAGGGCCTGCACCCAGCAGCTGTAATCTGTCAGCTAAAAGTGTCTGGCAGAAACTCTGTTCATTCTGAACACTCCTTCCCAGATGGCACTGGAAACACAACATTTTTTAAAACTGCAAATACACTTAGATCATTTATGCCAGCAAGCTGGCATAAGAAGTGACAACTTGTCTACTACCATTAAAAAAAAATCAAGACACTGATGCACCAAGATGTGCACAAATCATCAGCACAGAAGGCCTAACCATTGTGTCTAATTATTTAACTTTGTGTGCTGAACAAAAATGTTTTAAGGTACTGTAGCATTTATGAGTATAAGAATGCTGAAAAAGAAGAGGAAAACAGTTTTGGCAGTGGGTGGAATGATATTCCAAAAATGGTTAACTATGTCTGGAGAAAGTGGGCTTTTCCTGGCAATTGTGTCAGACAGCATTCCTGGCTTTTGAAACAGATGCTTTAAGGCCTGAATATGTCTTTTCTTATCCCTATCTCATGTTTGAAATACACACTCCAAAAATAGCACATTTGGTATTTTCCACACACTGTATCATGTCTAATCGTGGCTCTCAGTGTTGTGTAGCAGAGATAACCTTCCTAAGGAAATGACATTTTCCTACCCACGGAAAAAATTAAATTATTCTTACACAAACTTTTACAGTTTTGTCCTTAGCACAATGTAAGACAAAAAACTCTTCAGCTGATATAAAAAGGGTAAATAAATTTTGACTTTGGGATTTTATACTAGCCGTTATCTTTACCCAGAGAAAGAAATTATTCTCCCATCAGATTCTATAGTGGTAGTAATGCAGATTTTTTAATAGGTGTAAGAAAAAATGTTTAGTATTTTACATTAGTATTCTTTATTAGTATTCTTTATCCCCTCTTTGTCCTCTTGATAAAGAGTTCTTTATATGATCTATGAATTTCAAGAAGATATGAAATGCATCAATTGCAGTAATTCAGACAACTCTTCACATAATTTTCAGAAGTGTTCAGGAATAAAATACTGAAATTCTCTGGAACACTTTGAGTAAGTCATGAGTCTTCTGGTATATTCACTGTAAAAATCACTTAGATATGTTCAGACATAAAAAACATTGTGATTGTCTCAGCCATTCTGGGCTCAGACCTTCAGCTTTTCTCATTGCATGGCATAATTGCAATCAGATGCAGAAAGCAAAAACTCAAGAGCTGCAGCTGAAACAAGGTATGATGTTGGGAAATTTTCTCTGAAACCCATGTACAGCATCAGAGGGCAGTATTGCACAGCCCAGGCACACAAAGTCCTCAAGGAAAAAAAAAACAACACAAAACTGAGCAAGAAAAACAGGCTTGAGTAACAGTTGTTTTCTTAAAGAAAAGAAAATGGAACGTTGCAAAGAAGGGATCAGCAGGATCAGCGTAGGGGTAATACTGCACAGAGAGGGTTTCAAATTTTCACACAAAATCCTGTTCCTGGCTCTGCTACCAGGTAGGACATGCTAGGGAAGGTCTCCAGAGCTTCTCTGGCCCCTCAGCAACGCAGCAGAGAAGGGAGTTGGAGGTGCCCAGGGCAGCTGGGAGCAGGGCTGGGGTGAGCAGGGCTCCCCTGCTGCCCTCTGCCCTGGAATGGGCACCTGGGGCTGCTTCATCGCTTGGACACAGCCAAACTCTGCCACTCTGGGGGACAGAGGGCATCACAGGACTGGCACCAGGGATCAGGTGTGGGGGAGAGAAGGATTAACAAACAGCTCACCCTTCTGCTCCCAGGGTCACCTGCTTCTCTCCTGCCAGGTCAGGAGCATCATCTTCCTCCGAAGAGCCAGCGCTGGAGGATTCCTCATCGCTGTCTGCAAGACAATACGCCCTTGGCCTGAAACTGAAACAATGCAATTTCCAGGTCAAATGTAATATCCTTAAATAGCTGTTCATCCTGTGCAGCTTTGGCTGACACTACAGGTTTCTGAGCTGTCCCCTCCCCTCTTTTATAAGCTCTATCAAAAAGAACAAAACCAAAACCACGCTGAAGGCAGGCTGGCAGAACCAGCTTTCAAAACAGAAATCTGTTTTCCCCAGTGGAATATAATCCTTCATGAAAGAGGCTGGCAAGGGGGTGGCTATTCTACATATTCAAATCACACGTGGAGATTATTCAAAATACATTTGGAAGCATTTCTGTTGCTGCTCACTGTTTTCCATGAGTTGAGCAGAATTAGGGTTGGACAAATAATTTTGTTTGAATGTCATGGGGAAAAAACTGAAGTAATAAACAAGAGCTGCCCTTTGGGTACAAAATACCACGCAGTAGTGACTAATTCCTAGACTTAAACTGTGGAAGATTTTACATACACAATCAGAAGAAAAATTTCAAATCTTTTAAACGGATTTAAATAGAGAAGGATACAGTGGATACACTTCAGAATTAACAGATCTCTATTGAATGCAAGAGCTTGAAACAGTTACACAACAGAGGCTTCAAAGCATATGGCTTTAGCCCCAGGGACTATACCCAGGAATATAATACTCTACAGCACGTTCAGAATACACTCTATAGCTGTGTCTTCTTTCTTTTTGTGTGTGTGTTTTCTTGGAAATGTATTTGAAGCATTAATAACCTCACACAGAGCACGGACTGAGGCCACTGCCTGTTATTCTGTACACAGAACAAACTGGTGGTTGCTGCATGAAGTCCTAAAGTAAAGGGACAGTTCAGGTGCAGCTCAGAGTGCACAGGACTCCTTCCCGAAACGAGCAGTAATCCCAGGACCTGTCCACACTGACACATTTCCTACCCAGGCTATGGAATCAGAATCACAAACCTCTTCCCACCCAGAGCAGCACTTTGTACCCGCAGAGAAGTGAAGGAGCAAACCAAACTGAGCCACCTCCCCGAGGACACAGGGGTGGTGGGTGGTGCCTGTCACTGGCCCAAATAGCAATGCAGGAGCTGCTCCTCACAGAAATTCACGTTTTTGGGTCAGATTCAAACTGCACGTTTTCCACCAGGGTGTGATTTCACTTCTCTTTCCTGTGCACGTTGTAGTATCCAGCTCAAAGCGTGAGGACCTGTCCCTCAGGTCTTTCAAAGGGGTCACCTTCTTACAAGGTGTTTTATTTCCTAGTTGAAGGGGTCCTCTGAAGTGCCTCACAAGCATCAAGTGGCTCAGACCACAGGATTTCCTCGCATTAAACAAAGCAACAATAAATAAGCTTGAGTGAGATTTCAGGGGAGCTCTGTATACAATGGACCATTTATATGACACAAACATTGGCAGAAAAAAATCACTTTGGAGCTACTGTATTGTTCCTGTAAAGATTGCACAATATTTTATGAATTGCCATTTGTCAGTTTGTTTTTATGTGGTTCAACAAAGCCAAAAGGACTGATGGGTTAAGAAGCTGCAGTAGCTTTGGGTTAACCTGCCTGCTTTTGCCTCATCTCCTGTTTAGCAGAATCTGTAACATATTACTTTTATAAAATTGGCAATTAAATAGTTTCCTACCCTTTCTGAGATTTTCCTGAGAGGACATGCAAGACAGCATTACCAGACTGTGTCTCAGCACCCTTCACTTCTATTTCAAACAGCAAGTGCAACAGTGACCCATTTGTCTTGCTTTACACAGACAACAGCCACAGACAGTCAAACCCCAGAGCTGTGTCACCCCCTCCTCTCTCTGGATGAGTAGGTGCCTTTCTCACAGCACTTTGTGGTCACTGCATCTCAAGAGATGGTTTGTTCTGAGCTCACAAGAGCCAGAAATGAGCTCAGCAGCCAACACGCATCACTCACTAACAACGTGACCATGGAGGCAAACACATGCACAGTAATTTGATTTGTCACAGCTATTGTCAACTGATAATTTTAAAAAGCCAGTAGAATTAAAATTAACTAACTCATTGGAAGGCATAGATGAGAATCAAACTGTTCTACACTTTTTGGTCCTTAATTTATTTAATTGTTTAATTTAAAATTTCCATTTTGTTTAAGGAAAAAAAACAAACAAGCAATGAAAAAATTCTCATCCAAACTAGAATACATTAGACTGCTCTTTATGCAAAGCTGCTACCTGGCCCTGAGCTTTCAAACACCCCAGCCCTGTGCAGGGAGCAATGCAGTTAATGCTGATACCTCCAAGTAATTGGTTGCTTGGCTACAAGCACTTAAATCTGCCTTGCTGGGGGCCTATTGCTCAGCCAGCAGCAACCTGATTTTTATATATGAATCAGAGTGTTCACTAATTATTTCTGAGGCTGTTCCTGCACTGAACAGATATGAAAATACACAAAGAAAATCCTGAAGGGGTGGGGAAGAAAAGCAAGAATTTGATTTGTATAGACATTTCCTCCTCTATCCCCCATTTTTTGGGCTGACAGGATTAAAGGGATTTGAAAAATTCACACCTACTAGTTATAGTGATGTAAATTCAGAAATATTTATTTCAAGCAGTGACAATGAGAATCTAGGTCGATTTAAAATCCTCTGGATTTCTACCAGTGTAGGAGATCATTCAGCCTTTGGATTTTTTCACATTTATTTTCTTGTCATGACTGCACTGAAATATAGTGCTGCTGTAAGTATTGCTTCAAGATACCTCAGAATAAATGGTCAGAGCTATGACATAGTATACAAAGCATCTAGTATCTTAATTGTGAAAGACCACATCATTTTGTTCACAGCCAAACAAATGGCCAGATTTAGAGACTATGTGCTTGATTTGTAGGCAGTGGTTGTACATCAAATCAGAGACCACCAACTGTTCAGGGCCTGCAGATTTCTAAAGTACAAAGAGAATACAGCACAAAAAAAAAAAAAACCCCAAAAACCCAGACTCCAGATCTGGGTGTGGATCCATCCAGGGATGAATATTTGATAGGTGGCACTGATAGGTTAATACAAATGGACAGATAGATGACATTCAAACATTGCAAAAATGAGAGGGAAAGCACAAATCCAAAGGAGGTAAGACACTGTATGGTGTCTGCTAATTAGTTCATCTACACAAGGCATCACTTAGGCATAGCAGGCAAACAGAAGATGGCTATGAGAGAAAACAGAGACTAAAGTAGGGATGGGATTACCACGATGTGATAAAAAAATTGAAAAAGTCTTTAGGGTCTTTAGATAACAGTTAGAGCCTGTTTACCTTCCACATTGTTTACTACTCCATGGTTTCCAGCTGCAGTAGCCTGTCACACCTACCTCTATTTCTATATGTGTCTATCTCCAGTAGTTATCTGGCTAAACCCCAAATCAAGCGTAAGACAAAACTAAATTTTAGTCACAGGACATTTTAAAACCCAACTGAAATTTATCTATAAGATAATTGTACCACAGAAGTGTTTTATTAAAATTATTATCAATAGCACAACCAAACAATAAAGTTGCACAGAAAAGCAATGTTCCATACCCACTCGTATGAAACATCCCCAAAACTCCTTTCAATCTGCTGCAGAGCCAGAGCTGCAAGCACCCAAGGAAAATCCCAGCTTTTCACAATGAGAGCACCATTGCCATCCCTTACCCTTCCCTGCCGATCTCGCCAACCTTCAGCGCTTCCCCAAGCGGCTCTTTACCAAGTTTGGTCAAGTTCATCTTGGTCTCCAGGGTCATTAGAAAAGATCCATTGTAGGACATTTCCAAATCAACCCACAGTCCTAAAATAAACAACAGAAAAGACATCACTTGAAGAGCAATCACAAAGCAAGCTTTCTGATAACATGAAGCTCATGGAACAAAGCCAGATATAAACCCAAGCCACACTGAAAGAGAGCGGGGAGTACAGCTAATGGTCTAAAAAAATACTGTGGTTTACACACACCTAAATGTGAAATGAGATAAAGGAAATAGAATACCATCAGGGATTCACTTCAAAACTATTTACAGCATTGCTCCAAGCCAAGCAGGAATGGGGACACTCCTCTACATCACTGACGCTGTCCAAGTGAAGCACAACTTGAAATCCCAGAGCAATTTTGCTGCTCTCTCACCACAACCTGCTGCCTCTTGTTTTGCCAGTGGTGTATTGAAGATCTATGACAAGGTTCCCTCAGTAACTGAGCCACAGGCATTCTTTTATGATTCTGTGTAAACAGGGTCATTACTTAGACCATTCCAGACATGCAGTATTAAGTGAAATCCTATTGTCTGTGCAAACATTTGCTTTTTGCAATCTCCAAAAGAATTGTCTTGGGAATACCTTTAGATTAGCTCGAGCCTTTTAAGTGACACCCTGCCCCAAAGCTGTAAGTATTTGTCATCCAGAGGTTAGTAAACAGATGCCACTAAACACAGATTATACATCTTCCTTTTCCAGATGTTGCAGCTGCACAAAACATTCCCTCACCAGTACCTTGCACATCAACCATTCCACTTTTACTTACTTATTAGGGAGCAATTAATGGTGAATAAAACTGAAACCAGGACAAAAGGTAACTACTCTTTGTGTTTCATTGTTCTAGAAAAATCACACTTTATCAGTTAAAGAACTACAGTTTTCTTTTCTGCAAAAACAGATCCTTATCATAATCCCACCCACTTGTGGTAACAGAAATACAGGCAGCTCCCAAAGACCTGGTCACTGGCACCCTGTGAGGTTGCATGCTGGAAGCAGGACGAAGGCAGGGTGGTGCTTTACTAATCCAAATAACTCTTCTCCACCACATTTTTTCTAACACTGTTCTAAAAACCAAACACAAGAACTCAAACACAAGCTTATAAGGATTTTTTCCTCTTTACAGTAGGAAAGTATCAGTAAGGTCAGAGAAAACATGAAAACAGCTTAACAGACTTTTTGGATAATCAATGAGTCAGCAGAACTCAACCATCAATATCATTTTAACAGCAGATCAAATTAAGCAAAGGATGCCATTACAGAGAGGGAAAATTCCTTCTGACCAGAAAACGTTCATACACTTTTTCCAGAGGGAAAAAGGGAGGGACAAAGAGTGAAGAACTGGGCAGATGGTACAATTTATTCCATTTTCTGGTTCCCTAGCCTTGACAGAATTACAGTAAAAGCCACAGCATATGCTGTCATCCAAGCAGGACTGTATTAACAGAAACAAGATTTTTTTCTAGCATTGTCTGTTAACAAATTTACTTAATTAGAGAAGGCACATAATAAAAAAAGTAGTTTCTTTGTAATCACGCACTGGTAAAAAAAAAAAAAGAATGGATGAAACAAAAGTGCATCACAATTAGTAACTGCACTTTAAAGCCTCACAAAAGGCTTCCTCAAATGACTGCCTCAAACACTTACTAAAAATCCCCCAATTCTGGATACTGACCTGAACCTACAGGGTTTTTTTCCCCCCACATTCCCCAATAAACCAAGTTGTTTACCCATAGGTCAACTTACCAACAAACACATTTATTCTTATGAAGATAAGCATTTCTAATTATCATCCCCTTGTTTATGTCCTTAATTACTCACTGCAAGCACCCTAGGAGTTCACATGTCATTCAACAGTATGGAAGAAGTTAAAAGGATTTGAAATCCTACCATAAATGTTTGCTTGTCCCAGTTTAACTGAACAAGAAACTGAAGGAACTAATTGATCTCAGTCCTGTTTCAGCAATTAATTGAAGCCAAGGGTTCAGTGGCTCCTAAATCCCATCTCATGACTTAGAACTACAGTCCTTGGTTACAACTGAAGTTATGAGAACAGAGAAAGGAATCCAAAACACCTTTAAATCAAGGCAAAGGAGAACACACTGACAAGAACTCTGAAAGGAAAGTCTGATTATAGAGAAATGATAAAACCACTTCACAAGCATTACACATGTAAAGACTTTAAAAAGTTTTCCTTTGTTCTGTAACTCCAAATAAAACTTCTACCAATGGTGCAACCACTTAATTAAGAACACTGGAGGACTTCCTAAGGACTGTGGAGAACCTGTTGTCCCACACAGGAAGCACAAGACAAGAAGCAGCAAAATGCTTTAGTTCCCCTAATACCAACTGCACTCCAGCTTATTCCATCTATTCAACTCTTGTTTTTCTTAAAAAGACAGATTTTGTTCCTCATGACAACCAGTTTGCTCTTTTCAAACACACTTTGTTTATAAAGCTCAGTGGAAAATATTCTTTGGCAAAGTTGAGAGCAAAGTACCCAGTGTTTTACAGATAAGGCCTTTCCCCAAAGAGCTGCAACTCTCAAGTAGATAAGGGCAAACAATAGCCTTTGGATACAACAGGCAGCATTAACTAATATATGTCCAACAGGATTTTAATATTTCCCCAAAGTCTGTTTTGTTCAGCTTTAAGAGGGAAAGGTTAGAACTTACTACCCTCATGCTTTTAGTCAGTGATTTGAATGGCACATAGTTTTTAGTATTAAAGTTTATTTATCTCCTCCTGAAGTCCATGCATCTGGTATTCTTGCAAAGGTCAGGTGACACCCCACCAGATCTTCCAAGGAAATATTTCCCTTTAGGTCAATTAGAAATTTCTCCACATTGAGTGGAGAAACTCTGATACAATTTAAAATAAAAAACTGCTCTGATTATATCATAGATAGCATCTAGCTCTCCTCAACATGTAGAACAAATGCTCTTGAAGCTAAAAAGCATTATTCCAAGTTTTTCTTTTTTGCAAGACAATTTAAGTGACATGAGTATCCTCAAATATGTGACCATATGCAAGTCAGAAGGAATAGAAAACAAACAATTCCAATTCATAAAGCAGTAGTATGAAAGTCCTCCAGCTTTTAAAAAAAGCTGTATTTAATATTAAGGACATAAAATGATCCTGTATTTAGAAGTTTATTTTCAAAACAACACTGTATTCTTGTTTTCCAAGTTATTGCAATTATATTTTCTGAATCCCTGTTTTCAGAACAGGGCAGCTTCTCTTGGAGACCCAAATCTGTTTTCTCCTGTGGTACAGAATCAGATCTGTCTCAAGGAAATGTGCATTGCCCTCTGCAGTCCAGGACAGTATCAGATAAGTGTCTGCATCTCTGTTGCATGCAAATTTTAGTTTAGATCAGTAATTATTTCCTGTGGAAAGACATGATCCCAATTCCATACATACAGAATTACATTTATACTGAGCCTGAGATAAAGACCCCCGAGTAACTCAGATTAAGCTCTTATTACATGTACCTAAAGCATGCACAAGATAAACAGATCAACATTGGGTTAGTTCTCCACAGATACAAAGGCTATACCAGGAGGTTTTTTGTATTTTACCTCTGTGATCAATAGAAGGTTTGAAGGCTTGAAGGATCTTGGGCACTGCTATCCCCATGTCAAGCTCAGTCAGAGTCAGCTCATTCATGAAGTAGGGTAGCTGAAAGGACAGAATATAAAAAAATCAAATATGTTATGGAACTAAACACCAGTTTCCTGTGAGAAGAAAGCTCATTAAAGTTAAGGAATGGACTGAGCTGAAGTGTCACCAGTGAAAGAACACAAATATAATTACACAAATTTCTTACTGTTCTAGAATTTCACAGCTGCCAGTTTCAAAACCTTTTAGGGAGAGATTGGGCATCTGAACTTGTTTTTAACATTATGCTGAAGTTTAGATGCTGACCTTAAACCATCAGCATGCTTTTTAGTCAAAGTATGTAGAAAGCTCAAGAATGAAGTGTAAATCCTATTTCACTGTGAATAAAAATCAATAACTTATTTGGATTTTAACTTCAGTCATATCATTGATGTTTTATCAATATCTCAGCTTCTTTTATCTTTGGCAAATTTTTTCATAGAACATTACCTTTTAAATCTGTGTCACAGTTTTAGCAAAATAGAGGCACAGAATCATGATTTGGGTATCTATTCACTTAAATATTTCTAATTGACAGAAAACATCTATCCTGTCAACAGACACTGCTTTAACACATCATAAATACATCCAGTCCCCATTCCCAGTCTTTCCACTTCAAAAGTTACCAGTGAGGTGTCTGGGTACCCTGCTGTCACAACTGTAATTATGCTACTGGATACTTCCCAAAGCAAAGGCAGAATATCTCACAGCTGCTGCTGGCACCTAAATTTCCAAGCTTTTGTCAGCAAGAAACAACTTCCTTTGCCTTTAGGAACAGGCAAACTCCTCCCCAGACATCAGGAGCTGAAGGCCTGTGATGAACTGCTGCTGTTCAGAAGGGTTACAGAAGGCAAGGGGAAGACTGAGAAGTCACTCAAAGGCGTCACTCCTCCTCCACCCTTGAGATGGAGCAGGTGATGGAGGCTGTGTCCTGTCACCCCACAGAGCTTTTCCCATAACTATTGCTCCCTCTGACCTCCTGCAAGCAGTTTATGTCTCAGCTAACAGCAACACTTTACAGTTGTGGTTCCCTGATATCCTCCACCCTCAAAGCAATCTACTATTTCCCAAAGCAGATTTCCTCATTTATATGCAGTTCTATTCATCCCTAATGTAAATACAATAATACTTTAATTTTTACATAAAAATTTGACTGATACAAATAGCCAATACAGCTGTAGTTCATTTTAAACAGAAGCAGCAAAGTTAACATGTTGAGATTCATCAGAAAATGAACTGCCATTCTGGAGCACATTTATTGTCTTTAACAGGTAAGTGTGAAATAAGTCTTTCTTGTACTATTTTAAAACTCAAAGACTATGTGTTTCACTTCCTTCACAAGGAGTGTATCGTGCAAGTTTCCAGATCAGGTACCTTTATTTTGCTGAGTTTCATTTGGATCTTCTTTGACACTAGATCAGACCAATACTTCTCTCCTAAAAAATCCCAAAATATCCTTCCAAGCAGAGCATTCACCCAGGCCTCCTGTTCTTCAGCTTCCACGTTGGCATCTGGCAACTGAAAACGTAAAGCAGGTTATTCAGCTCTATAAATTCTGTAAAATAGGGACAGAAAGGCCTGATTTATATGTGAAGTTCAGTGTTAAGAGCCCAGGTCAGTTCAGAACACCAAATGCTCAGCACAGGGAGCAGGTTCAGCAGCAGCAGGGCTGCCACGAGCCTGTCATCGTCCTGACATGCAGCAGAAGGAATGAGACCACACAGATATAGACTGACCTCTGGCAATGAAATGAGAAAGTTGTATGTAATTTAACCTCTGGCAGAAAAAGCAGATAAATCCAGAGTGGGCAGACTTGTAAATGTGTTTGCAATAAGAGATACTCTCTCTTGCCAGTCAGATCTGGAAGAACAGGTACTCTACTCTTCCTTTGTTTTATCAAAAAATTGGAAAGCAAGACCCATCCTTACAACCTTAAACCCAATTCAGAAACACCACAAATAGATTATAAATACAGTACATGGAATCACACTCCTCCTTCCAGTGTTTGCATACAGGATTCAGGAAACTATATTGTTCCCTCTGCTGCATAAAACATTTTGTTTACAGTCTTGGTTTCCTTGAGAACCATCTTGAAACACCTGGAAATATTATACATTCAGATGCTGCATCACTGACTATACACACAAAAGCCAAGGCAGCTGAAATAATTTTGGGTGTGTACACACACTACCATGAAAAAACAGGAAGTTTCCATGAAGGAAACACAACATATTAAATTCATGCAATGACAGAAGAATTCCCCACCCTACATTATTCCAGGCAGAACTCCTGAACTAGCAGAAAGGCAGTGCTTTCTAAGACAGGCAGGTGGATGCTGCAGTTCTGAACACCATTTCTTGGCAGCTACTGCTTGCAAGGGCTGCAGCCTGGCTCTGCCAGGACGGCTGGGTAAGGAGCCTCTGCTGGGATGCAGGTTCCCTGCCAGCACTGCTCATCTATTTATAGAATGACTTCTGACACGTGCCAGATTCAGCAGCAAATGCATCACAGCTTCAGGAGTGGCTGGGGGCTAGAATATGTTTTCCTGGGGGAGCACAGGATGTGTTTATTTATACATTACACCATGGTCTCCTATTCCCTTTTCTGGGTATTGTATGAAAGTCTGGAAACAATGATGCATGGTATGAATTACAGCTTTTAAACAAACAGTGGTCATGCTTAACATTAAAGCTGTGTTTATCATGAGTGTTGTACTTAGTATTAAGGTTCTGTTTACTGAGAGTGACCCAAATGCAGACCAGGAGGCCAAAGGATTGGTGTTTGTTCACTGTTCCTTTGGAGTCCAGCATTACCTTTTTCACAGCTGTAGGGCTGCTGTCTGCACTGAGGACTGGACTACCTGAAGCACTTTTCTTTCCTTGTGGAACACACTTTGCCATATAAATATTGTAGTCCAGAAGCATTTTCTGCCTCACGTTGCCAGCCAGGTCCTTGTGCTTTGTCTGGGATGTGATTTCTTCTGCATTTCCCTTGCTGCTGCTCCGGCTGTGTGTGAGAACTCCAGACTGACCATCAGTTCTGCTGTGTGCTGGCAGTACCCCTAAATTCAAAGGAATGACATGTGTTCAACAGAGCACAAATCTGACAGCCAAACACCACAGTGTATCACCAAACTTTAAAGGAACAAATCTATTCCACAGATATTTCTCCTGAAAAAAGACCATCGTGGTGCTTTCTTACTTTAAATGCCTAAAGTGAATCCTACTGCTGTGTTTAGGTGGTCCTAAACCCAAATGAGTCAGTGTTTGCTATGATTCAGCACTCAGCAGGGAGTGGGACTGGAGTCATCAGCTGATCAATAACATATTTAAATATGGACACTCACATATGTATAACACATGGCAGAATTCCCAACAGCCCTGCTGGGAAATGCCTAAAATAAAAGTCAGGTGATTGAAATGTACCTATGACTAAAGTTGTTTTTTTTTCCTAATCTAATTATAGGCTGTTACAATTAGAAGGACTGTCAAAAGCATGTAACTATTAGAATTTTAATTAGCTATTAATTTTGCATTTGCATTTCAAGAAGTTATGTGCCAGAAACAATAATGTTAACTAATTTTCAAAAAATCTTCTCAGAGGATAAAGACAGAAAAGCATGAGTCATTCAGGTTTAAAATTGTATCAGAGGATGGGTTTAAATTAATATTCCAAACAATTGATCAGTACTATAGACTAAGGTTTGTTGGTTCAGATATATATATATATATATATTAGTGCAGCACCTTTTATTTAAACAGAAAAATGTGTTTTCTTGTGACACTAACCCATGAGAAAGCTCTATCCTTTACAAGAGACTAGAGTGGAAGGAAGGATGGAGGAGGAAAAACAGGTAATGAGAGAAGTGAGTCTAATACTGCAAATATTGATTATCAGTTCCAACACACAGAAAGAGACTGAACAATTCATCCTTACAAATAAGACAGGAGTTATTACAGTCCCTGAAAAACAGTATATTCAAATAAAACAGTCTAGAAACAGTAGTGATCCTTGAAAGCACAGAGCCAAGAGGGAAAAGGTGGGGGTAAGGTGGCAATAAGAGGCCAAGGTAAGGAGAGGAGTATCTTTGGTGTTATTACCTTTTGCTTGTAAAGATCATTGTGGCACCACTAAAACATAACACTGGTTTGTTTCTTTAAACAGACTTCCACAAGAATACAAAATCTGAGTACCTGGCTTGCTCCCACACAAACTGGGTGGCTTCTTCACTTCAGACTTGAGCTTTGATGCGAGAAGGAACCTTCTGAACCACTCCTCCTTCTCCCTCCCTGTCCTTCCAAAGAGATAAAGCACTTGATCCTTTTGGCAAGTGTACTTCGCTCCATCCTGAAGCTTCTTGCATTCCTCATTGTTTGAGTCCACTTTTTCAGCAGGGAACTTTTCCTCTGCAGTCTCTTTCTCAGTCTGGGCCTTGGCCATGAAGTCATCCTGCTTGGCGAGTTCAATGCAAATAGGGTATTTCTTATTCCAAATTCGTTTCCGTGCCAGGCTCTTGGGAACCAGGGAAATCTGAAGGATGCATGAAAGGGTTAAATGAATTTATTTTCCACTTGTATCCTCTATGTTTCTATACTAAAGTCAAGAAACACAGGAATGCAAGAGATAAAGATCCCAGACTGGATGTGCCAGTTTAACTGACTCAAAATTGCTGGTGGATGTCCAACCCACTGCTATCACTGAGTCTTTGGTGAACCAAGCCTCGGAATTAAAACAAAGGCCATTTAAGCAGATTATACCATGTGGATTAGAAACACTGTTTTCATTTAGATTATCTTATTCCCATGGATTTGCAGAAAAAATAGAAAAACCAAGAACTTTATTTCTGGCACCATGGGAAGATAAATAGATAACAACATCAAATAACCAGAGTCTAAACTGAGTTTTAAACACAACTTTCCATGTCCACCTTATGAAATGGAGCATTTGAAGTGACAGCCACATCAAACACATAAGAGTCAAGCCATAAGACTGATTTGCAGATAATTATACTCTAAACTCAATATTTGTATATTGAATTAAGACAACGCAAGTGATTAGAAGAATGGTTTAAAAAAAGGAGTTTAAAATTCTTATGTGGGGTCTAAACTCAGCAGTTTTCTCCAAACACTGTGGGAAAATACCTCGAAGAATAGGCATCCTTTGTTTATTACAGTCAGGGCACTTGCCACTTCTGTAATCAACTGGGGCTGGGTGGGGGAAGTACTGGAAATTTTTCTAAGATACCATGGAGAACCAGCAGCAGTCAAGTGCTCCAACAGCACATGACAGCTTTGTTTGTCTTCATGATGGAAAACACATCTGCAAAAGGCAGGAATCTGATTTTTTCTTTATCTTTCTCACATTCTTCCTTTAATGGAAGGCAGAGCTTACAAGAAGGCTCCTTTCCCACACAGACTCAGAGAAAAGGAGGGAGGTTTCCCTCACTGTTGCTTTGGTCCCTCTCTCCCTCTCACTCCAAGTCAAGTGAAGCGTGGTTTCCTCCTACATCTCCACTGCCAAGGCCCTCGACTGATGCAGCACATTAAAAAAATCCATTCCCTTAATAATTAGGTATTGATGTATTATTTAAAACAACGCCAATGGAATCAACTTCATGTGGCAACTCTTGACATATTTGAGGGAGGTAAACAACACGTAGGAAAACTGTCCTAGCATTATTGTGGATGCACTCTTCCAAGTGCAAAAATCCCCATCTCCCTCCCTGGACTGGGGACACCTAGAGCAGGTCACACTCCAGACACCTCTCACTCTCCCCTTTCACATCCACATATGATGTGCACTCCCCTCTTTGAGTGAAATGCAAATGCTGTCTCTGCCTTGGGGTAGAGAAAACCACCAAAGATGAGGCATTTTGGTGTGACCTTCAGAACAGCCCTGCAGTCATCTCATGCACTGGGAACGAGCCTCAGAGCTCCCATGAGTTAACTCTGCTCTCAGCTGCCAGAGAAAATGATGCCTTTCCCTTACTGTGTAAATATATACTTTCTTCCAAATCCTGCTCAATCTTCCTCCCCAGCACAAACTTTTGCAAGTTAGTCATGACAACAGTTTTGTTTAAATAATGACAAAATGTGAAAACAGAAGAGTGAAAAAAAATTTCAGAGTTAAAAAGTATTCTTTGTTAAAATCAGATATCAGTAAGACACTCACCTTGCTGTCTGTTAGTTCATAAATTTTTTGACTGACATATGTGACTTCAGGCTTTGGCTCATTGTACACAGCTCTTCTAGAAATATTTTTATTGGGTTTTGAAAGTCGTAGGGTGCTGCCTTCCAGTCGCACATAGACAGAGTGAGTCAGCGTAGCATGGTATGTTTCTGGATCATAATTATAAATTTCATTCATCCATCCCTAGAGAAGAAGACACTTTTAACAGGCTTTTAAGCTACTGGAAAACCAAGTACAGCACGTACCTAAAAACGTTAAATTATTATCCAAGCTTTTGCCAAAGTTATTTCACTTAGTGCACAAACAGAACGAGGCAACAAATGCCCTACACGAGGCAGCACCAAAGCAAGAGAGCATGAGAGGAGGAGGAGATCCCAAGCACACGGGGAGTTTTCACTCTGTACACGTAGCATGGGGTGCTCTCACCTCATCCCCAGCAGCCACGGTGGGATCTGCAGATGCAGGATGCCAGAAGAGCCACAGGGCAGGAGGGCTGAGCAGCACAGCACTAACCCTCTGCTCAGACACTCTGATCACCCAGAGCCCAGGCAGAGCAAACAGCCTGTCTGCTCACAGACAGCACTGGCAGTGTAATCACCACAATTAAGGACTTGGTGGAAGACCACAATGGAGTTTGCTTTCATGCACCAGCACCATTTGAGATCATTTAACATGTTGTGTAACTGCCCAGCTACAACACAGGAGTCATACATGTGGATTAAATTCAATTAATTTCTGTGCTGGAAAAGAAACACAAAACAAACCAGCCAGTCCTGCTGTAACAAGCTTTTAACTGCTGACTCTGACCATTGGGCTGATGCTGCTCCCCTTCTCCAACATCTGATTACACAAATAGAGATGATAATTGGGGTAGAACGTAGGCAGAATACTCATTCAACAAGAAGTTTTCCTTCTCTTAACCTGCCATACAACATTCTTTGATCATTGTTTTTATCTGCCCATCAAAACCTTAAATTCAGCAGACTAAATACTCATCAATGTCAACAGAAAGTCAAGGGGAGCAGAAATGGCACCTTTACAAACACCTGTGTGGTTACAGTGGGAGGAACTGGGGGGAGCTCAATGAGCACCTCAGTATTTCTCTAAACAAAAAGCTGTGACTACCTTATGCAAACATCCCAAAAATTACTGCAAGATTTCAACTTATTAAAGAAGTTTCCACCCACACACAGAAATGTAAGATTTACTTTTATGCTAATTTTCTTCAGTTTCAGTGCCACATAATTTCCCACAGCAGACAGCATACAGTCTCTTAGGTGCCATAGTAACAGTGATATCTGTTTTGCTTACTCCAACATCTAGCTCCATTTTCACTACAAACCCTGAAAAAAATAGATAAATTAGCATTTCTTTTATGTTCAGAAAAGATTAAGTCATTCATCTTTGCTCAGCTCCAAAGCAGATTATGTCTTTTATTAATAGAAATGCCTATACCAGGACACTCTTTGAAGAAGCTTTATGGTTGTTTTTTTCTTACAGGGGGTTATACATGATACACATGTATATAAATACAGTGCACAAGGAAGAGTTTTCTATAAGCCAACAAATTCTGCACAGGAGGGCACTTTTGAGGCTCATCCCATCTCCTTCCTAGAAATTATTTAGTCAAGACATCTTTGAGCAGACAGCAATTAATTTTCAGCCAGGAACTCCAGCTGGACTTACTTAAGCACAAGAACATCACGTGACTTGCCCAAAGCCACCGTGTGCAGGGACTGGAATATCCATATGGCCCACAGAGCTCTGGAGAAACTCCCACCTGCCCCCAATCACATCTCCAAGCTATTTCTAGCTCAGACAGAGTCTGGAGCCTGCAGCCAGGCAAACATACAGATGGGAATTTGATGCCTCAGAAGTTTCTTGTCTTCTCGTGGAAGGCAGTTCAGCCAACATCGCACCAGCTGGCACAGACAGAAAGGGCTGCTGCAGAGTGGGTCAGTGCAGGAAGCTCAGTCACATGAGCCCCTTCTCCAAGTCCAATAACCTTTCTATTTTCAGTAGAAAGGTTGGAAACTTATGGGTACATGTGGTACCCAGGAAGGAAGGTCAGACTGCACCTGACATGCCTTTAATGCCTGCTTGAGATGGAACTGTGATGAAAACAAGGAGTGAATTACTCATTGAAATCTTGACTTCCCTGTGCCAAGTAAAAATCCCTCCTGCTCTTCTGATCCCTAGCATGTGCCCAGGCTTTCCAGTTCAGTCAAATGGATTAGCTGCACAATCTGCCAAACAGACAATTCTCACACGCTGTAGTGTTCATGCTCCCATGCTCACCCAACAGATGTGCAAACACAGCACAACCACCAGGTTATCAGCAACTGAAGAACCAAATTTAGGTTTAAGTATTTGGGGTTTTATTTTCAGACAACAGTTGGTGTGAAAGAGACAGCACATTACTTACTACAAACCCTCCTTGTACATAAAATTTTAGTTTTCTAATGTCTAAGGAAGAAGTTTCTTCTTTGCACTCGATTTTCAAGTTGTTTTGTTACAGAGATACACTGCATGGCTGACAGTAAAATGTTAATGCTTCACTAAATGATGATTCTTCGCTCTATTAATGAATCTGAAAATGCATGGCAGCTGCAGGAACCTTATCTAACAGTGTTAAAGGAGGTAACAACACCACCTGCCTTCTCACTTCAGTGATCTTCAGCTCTGTAAATTGTTTCACCTAGCTTAAAAAACACTGAGAAGGTTATCCAAGAAGCTCCTAAAGTCATTCCAAAGTTCCTGCACTTTAGGAACAATTTCAGCAGAAATACCTCTGCCTCTCTTTTTGCAAAACCAAATTGGAACAAAAGATTCACAGCCCATGGAAACCGTTTTGCAATGCACCCAAACAGAGAAGTTGTGTTACCATGATGTGCTAGCAAACAGATAAATTCTCCCAAACTACTGAAGCAACAATGGGTTTCCTTGTGTAGGAGAGGAGTGACTGTAGGCTAGGTCTCCTGTTCTAGTGAAGTTGTTAAAAGAAGAAATTTAGTAATTCTAGGAGGACAATGACCATAGTCACATGCCACTGTGCAGCTGCTGACCACTTCCACGGGTCCCATGATCTCCATTTGTAAAGGCCAGCAGTTGCTCCACAGCCCCAGCTGAAAGCAGCACATTACGCCTGGCCAGCAGGAACCTTGGGAACCCCCCTGAGCACCACGGCTTCCCCAGCCCAGCCCCAGCCCCATCCACAGCTCCTGTCACTGCTCTGGCCCTCGGCAACACAGCCACCCACAAAAACACTTGCAAAGGCCCCCCCAGTTTGATTTTCCTCTTTCCTGACTCTGGGCTCCAATTTTTTATTCAAACTGCAGTTCAACAGAATAATTCATGTCAGAACTGCACAGTCAGGCCTTGTAGGTACCAACTTTTTAGTGCTACTTATTTAAGGTTACACCATAACCTGAGAGGGAGGGATGGGGAGAACTGCAGAAGATCCTTATGAAGGATGTGGAGGGCTGGGGACACAGATCAGGTCTATGTTTTTAGTTTTTTAAAAAACTAAAATCAGTAGTTATGATACTTTCAAATACATAAATAAAGGAATTAGCAAAAGCCACTTTCACAATACGAGCCCAAATCTGGATTAAAACTGCCCTAAAGTTTCTTAGTGATATTAACCAGTTAATAGCCATTGTTATTAAATTATATAATCAAATGCTTTAGCACCAACATTTTTTCAAGACTGTTGATCACTCAAATCACACTAATTGTATTAGTATCCCTCTTATTACCACTATTTTATAATACTTCAATAGTATTTTGCTTCATAAATTAGGGGAAAATACAATGCATTTTTGAGCTTCATTCACAGGGAAACCAAAGACACAAAAAAGGTCTGAGGTAGGAGGAGGAACCATCACCTTAACTGGTAAACATTTGTCTGCCAGAGGCCACTATCAAACATGAAATCCCCTGGATGGCATTCAGGAATGGCACACTGATAAAAACCTTTCTGTACAGCTGTGGCTCAAAACCCCCATTTCTCCAGCAGTCACTGCCACTGTGTTCTCCTAAAAGTTCTTTCTAATGGAAAGGGTAAATTTATCTTCCATTTTAGCTGTTACTTAAAACCTTTTGTATCAGCCAGCACAGCACAGAGAATGCACAGTTGAAAGGCCAAGGAGGAAGTTAGAAAAGACTAATGGATTAAAGAAGGAAAAAATGTGGGCAGAGGAAAAAAAAAATGCTAAGAAGGAAGCCAGAGAACTGAAAACTAAGGGACTAGGTAGATACAAAAACATGCAATGAAGATGTGAAGATGCAGAGGTTTTGTGCATTTTCTGGTTGGGGGATGTTTTCCCCCAGTACCAGGGACATTTGACTGAAGTCACCTATAGAAGCACAACAGTCATTTACTTTTTCCCACTGCCAAGGAACAGTTTTGTGGGAGACAAGAACCTGTTCAAGTATTTCAGCAATTGCTGAGGGGAATTTTGCACTAGTTTTGAAACCTAAAAATGCAAACTCCTCAAACGACATTTCCATGAGGGAGAATGCACACACACTTGAACAAAAGCAGCTGACAGAATCAGTCAGAAGCAGTTTGGCAGAATCCCCCTCCTTAAGCCCCATCTGAAGGGATCTTACTTGGAGCATTCCTCATAACTGCATGACAGCAGCCTAGGTCAGAACACCAGACCAACAAGTTCTGAAGAGAACATCTTTATGCAAGAGCATCAAGTTTGATTTTCTTATATTCCCCTGAGTTTGGGTACAGATTAAGTCTTTAGCTGCCTTTTCAGAGGATCTAAGCTGTCCAGTACTCATTTTGACAGATGCAAATAGAAAATAGTTGTATGAAGTGGGAATAATAACTTGCAGTCTGCCAAATCATATTACATTATGTTCCACTACAATATGGGCACCGAGCTGGTTTTTAAACTCCTGCAGCACTTACATATTAAAGACAATTACTTTGTGTGTTATGAGCACAAGAAATACTCATCAGGTCATAAAACCCATTAATCTACATTTATACAGACTTCTCTGCACTATTCATTTCTTGCCTACAGCCATTTTCATAAGATGTAACTCCTCAATAAAAGCATTAAAATACAGTTTAAAGGTTCCTGACTAAAAGCTGACATCTCAGAGGCAGCCTAACACCAGCTAATAATGAACATCAGGATCTGTACCAGCTTTTAAGTGTGGAGGAGGGGTCTTGGCACAGAATGAGGAGAACTGAACTGAAAGTTTGTACCAATTTGTACATGGGAGCTGCAGGTAATTCAGCTGGGCAGACAGGAGTGTTCAGTCTAAATTCATTACAGCAAACAAGAACCACAACTCGTATCATTCACAAAGAAAGGGAACACCAAGGTAGAATAAGGGCTAGACATGCAATTGCCACCTTTAGAGTTTTATATTGTTTCTCTAACTTTTCAGTTACCTAAAGGCACATGAAACTAGCCATCCACACATTATAGATTCTACAGTATATACCCATCTGAATTTAAATTCATGAAACCTTTGTGCTGTTACAACTGCAGATGCACCTTCAAAAAACTCAATTTAATATTCACACAAATACAAAAGATGCCTCCACAAATACTCTGATAAGCATGTGATATCAAGTGAAGGTTGCATCACTAGCACTCAGAAATGCTTCTGCTGCCCATCAGAAACCAGTGGATGCTTTATTGCTCCGAATTCTGCAATTGGGAAAACATTATTTTAATTCATCACAGAGGGAGATGAGGAGGGCAGGGCAGGGACCAGAAGCACTAAAGGAACAGAGGGGTTGGATGGATCACAGCTGGACAGGCAGCAAAGTGACACACAAAGTGACAGCAACTTGCAACACCTCAACAAGTGGAGGGGAGCAAGCAGGAAGAACAAACTTTCATCTAAAATCCAGCTCTCAGACACATTTTGCTGAACTGTAATTCCTACTCCCATTTCAATTAGCTTATGTTTGAGGAGGACCCATATGCTCTCCAATTCTCTAAGCTCTACTTGAACTCAATGCTTTTGTCTCTGCTTATGAACAGACCAGACCAACAAATTACTGCCTAGACAGCAAAATATCCCAGAAACAAAATACATCTTCCAAGATGCAGCTTCGAGCACAGATGTTATTTTACACACTAAACTTTGACACTACTTGCTCTCAGTAGATCAGCTGGAGTATTTCAAAACTATCAGAAAAGCCATTTGCCCTTTTACTTTTGAATAAATTCCATTTTCTACCAATCCCTAAAGACACTGAAGTCTTATATATTCTTGGATACTAAGCCATTTGTGCCCCTGCCAAAGTGAGTTGACCCTAAAAAACTATTAACAAATGGGGATATTTCATTTACACCCTCAGGACAAATCTGGTCTACTCCTTCTATCCAAAATAATGCCCAGACACACACAAAATGCCATGACCTCACCTTCAGTATTTCAGGTTCTCTGATGTCCAGAGCTCCTGTATTCCATCGCTTTTTCATGCTTTTATGCAATTTGAGATAGTCATGGCGACGTGGAATAAGAAGCCAAATCACACAGACAGCTACCATAAATCCAAGGGCCATTCCAAGTAAAAGTCCACTTAAATAGCCAGGGAGAGGGATAATAAAGTAAGCATAGACTAACAGTACTAATAAGTATAAAGTTTTCACTGGTATTTCAGGCTGTTGCACATCCAGATTATTTTCATCTTCACTACTGAGCATAGTAACAGTTTCCTCAGTCATCTCAGGATCCACCACAGTTTCAGCAGGTTTATCAGTTTTGCTTTCCTCCTCTAGCAAGAAAAAGTCTTCAGAGTACAGTTCACAAAACTCCTCATCCTCTCTGCTCACTAGTGCAGACAACGAACATTTTTCAAGTACGAGTGAAGGTTTTGTCCCCACGTCCTTTGTGCTTGCAGACTGAGAGCTTTTGGTCTCCATCTCTTTTGCATGTTCTTCTGCCCCTCTTGACTGATCGCTCTTGGTCAGGTTAAAGTCACTCCCAGAGAAGTCCCCTTCCGAATCACACTCCTCTTCCTTAATGCTGTAGTTGTTATTGCTTTCCAAATGGCCATTCAAACTGGAAAGGTTTGAGAGTTCTGAAGCACTTGAAGATAAGGCTTTGGGCCTGTGGCTACTACTTTCATCACCCATTATTTTACTGAGCAGCTGAAGAGGCTCATAGATTACCTCAGAAAGGCGTCTTTTCGTATCTTCAATTTTAGCCTCCATTTCAGGTACTTTAAAAAAGGAACGAGTGTCGGAGGGGGATGTTAATGGAGAGGAGGGGGCAGTTTTAGAATCACCACCTGTAGCTCGAGGTTGAGTGAACTGTTTGAACAGATGCAAGTTTAGTTTCGAGTCAGGTGGCCTGTAAGACACAGCTTCAGACTCCTGTTTAGAAGTGTCTGTAGACAGAGATTTCACCAAGGTTTTCATTAACTGTCTATGTCGCGTTGGTGGGGTGGGTTCTTTTGGCTCCACTTCTGTTGAAAAGGACTTGACTAACCCCTTAAAAGGCTTTGAACTAGAAACTGAGGATGATGTGTTAGAGCAGGCAACTGATCTGGAGGGGGATGAGGATGGGGAAGACAGACTGGATTTCTGTTCCACAGGTGGTGCTGCTGCACCTGATGCGCCAAACGTGTGACATGAGTGTGACGATGGAGACAGGACTGGTGGCACTGCACTGAGTATCTGGGATGGGGAAGGAGAGTCCAAGAGCTTCACAGTTTCTGCAGCTGGCAGAACTGCAGGCGATGAGGACAGCGGCGATGCAGAGCTGGCCATGTTAAGCGAGGTAGCTGGACCAAAAGGGTCATGGCCAGTATGCTCAAAGCAGAGGTCTTCCTTGGCTTCAAGTGCTGTTACAATGCTTTGGTCATCTAGTTCCTCATCAAGAAACTCTTTAAACTCCTCTTCCTCCTCTTCTTCCTCCTTCCCAAATGCAGAGAAATGAATTGTGATGGTTTCTCGGGAGATAGATCGTTGGACCTGCACTTTTGGTGTGGACTGCTTTGAGGACATCTCACCAGTTTTCTCTGCATGGCTACTGTTCCGACTTGTCATTGCAGGTTCCAGAGACGTGTTAGAGTCTGGCAAGAAAACATAACACCACGTTAAATGCATTTCTCCTCCCTTCAAATACCCTTATTTTCAAGCATTTCAAACACAATTTTATGTAGAAAAAAATCCCAAACCAATTCACACCAACAAAAAAACAAGAAGCAGGAGATGCCTATGCTCAAAATTATAGATCTAGGTTACTGTGTGCTACTTATTTCCACATACCACAAAATGGCAGTATTAAAACACACCAGGCTGTTAAAATTATTTTCAAGTGCCCTGAAACTACAGTTCATCTTGGAAACATCACCTTTCTATTTTCCCTACCAGATGTACTTCTGACTTCCAGAGCCCCATCCCACCCCAACACACTGACTCCTAACTCTCAGACCCTTCTACATGCAACTCTTAATGCTTTACACCTTAAAAATAAAGAAAATTTGAAACTCAAAGCTAAGTCAGAAATATGTAAAGGTCATCAAGTGGAGAGCACATTATTTAAGTATTTTATTGACCCATGAATGTGAATTTAGCAAATATTTACGTGGAAATAGCATGCATTTAAACCAAGGCACTGGTGAGTGACCATACACAGAGAGGGACCAGGAATCACAGGATCAGCTCTGCCTCTCCAGCTGGGAGGCAGCACTTTATCTCCACTGCCAAGACAACGAGTTTACCACTTCAGTAACTGAATTATTTTTCAGAAGCTGTAAAAATGCTGTAATCAAACTGTCAAGCTGAATTAATGAGAGGCCTTTGCTGACGCTTAAAGAGCAGTTCAGAAGAATGATTATGTGGTGGTAAAGAAATTGCACTTCACAAATAGTTGTGATATCAGATTGTATTATCCAGCAAGCCAGTGCCACCTGTTCAGCATCATCATCCTACTAAAGGTTGCAGCCCTTTCTAGAAGAGCTGTTCATGTAAACATTTTTTAACCTGCCACTAAACTAAGCTGGGTTAAATATGTTAAAACAGCAGATCTTTGCTATGCAGCTTATTCAGAGTATCTGTCCACAACTTCCTATGCACTATAGTTGTCCATTTTATAGCTCCTAAATTGTTGGCAATTTCTTGCTTCTTCCAGCATTTGTGAACTTCCCAAGCAGGCTGTACAGAAGGGGCTTGATGTTAACCTGCTTCATGCAAAGCCTTCAGAAATTTCATTTTCAGGCCTTGGTTGGTTGTTTTTTTTAAGTCTCATTTCTGCTGCATATGACAGGGAGCCAGTTTGGGTTTAAAGGACCAAAAGAAACATTCAGACCCTGCTCAAGCTTTCACTTGACATCTCACCCTTGCTCTGATGACTGCTTAGGAGACAAAAATTCTTCCTAAAGATCACTTTGACTTCAGCTTTTACCATGGTTTTCTCCTGTCCTCCCCAAAATCCATCTGACCCATCCCAGCTTTACCAGAGAACTCCTCTCAGTGATGGAGATGTGCCTCCAGCCCAGCTGGGGATCAGCAGTTTGTTACCTTTCTTACTGCATCTGTGGATCAAGCAGTTATTTACCCAGGTATTAAGAACTCTCTGTTCCCTGGAGTTTACATACACACCCATCAGCCACTTCTGTGAATAATTTGGGGAGTGCTAAGGTTGCTAAGAAATTTGGTCTCATTTCCCTGTTGGATTGGCACACCTGGGAAGCAGCACCAGACAGAATCCATGCTCCTGTATGCTGTCCACCATGGATACAGTTCCATTTCACACAGTTCAGACTGCAAATTACCAGATTTTTTGGACAAACACACCCATATTTGTTTTGGAGAGAGAAAAAAATACTACTGGACAAGATATGTATCCAACCTCATTTCCACAGTGCTGGGCCATCAGCTATCACACATGTTTAGTATTTTGGCCCAGCTGTGAAACTGCAATACTAACACACCAAAATTTGGAAGTACAAAAACCCTACACATTTTCCAGGTCACTGAGCCATCACAACACTATACACTAAGGAAGGAAAAAACAAATGGACAAAAATAAAAATCCCACAAATATAATACCAAAATCCCCCTTGCACACAATGCTGTTGGCATCAGTTTGACCCTTTCTCTTCAGCTGTTCAGCACTAACCATTTATCAATAAACTAGGAAAGCAGGAGAAAAAGATCAGCAATTCCCCTCTCCCCCAAATAGCATTTTCACTGTGGCATTTTGTATCAGCTAGAACTTGATGGGTTTGGAAAGCTCTTTAGCACACTGTGTTTACACTGAACATTAATTAGCTGGTGTTTAAACACCAGTTGCCACGCTGTGCTAATGCAGTGCTAATGACCTGAAACAGATGAACTTTACTTGCACACACCAAATGTACTGAGAAGAGATTTTACTGCTTACTGAACAAGCACGATTTTCTTAACATCATTATTAACTTAACAGAGAAAGGAAGGAAATTCTTCATTGGCCAGTATTTGCCTACCTTAAGCACATTACTGTTCCATGAATTATGTCATATAAAAGAACATGTTTCCAATCCATTCCTGAACACAATCTCTGGTTTACTGTGCAGGATTTGGGCTTTCATTTTGTTTTTTCTTCCCAAAGCAGATGCTGAGAAGTTTTTCCTTGACAGCTCTCTCAGTAGCTGTTAGGTTTTAATAAAGCTATTCCATCAGGTTCTTGAACCATATATTTTTACCCCTTAAGTTAACAGATTCACTTCTTACACATTTCTGGCTACATTTTCCTCACTCATTTCCCTCCCCTACTCCTCAGCTCCTCTCCCAGCTGTTTAAAGACCTGCTGTTCCAGCCTCACCATCTGAAGTGGCACAATTCCAAATTGATTGTTTGCAGATTATATTGGTACTTGCAGAAACACAGGTTTTCACTGGTCCTTCTTTTGAAGGCCACACTGTTCCACATTCTCTGGCTGCCTCTTCAGGGTTTTCCTGGTGTTGATTCTGAAGATGCAAGGTATCAGTTTTATTTATGTGGCAGGCAGATCTGAGTAATAGTCTTACATCCTCAGGCTTCAAATGATTCAAAACATGAACTTTCACCCAGAAGGGAAAAAGGCTGCTCAGAAAATAATTCCTGTCCCCCAAACGTTTGGATTTTGGATGATGTTGCAGAGTGGAATGAGATAGCTGCCAACCAACTGCTGCCATTTCCACTTCTGACCTCAAGGCACTGCATCCCATCTCCTACAGAAGAGCAGTTTATATTCCCCACCAACAGGCACTGCTTTTAAAGCTCCAACAACAGGAAACACCGAGCCAGACAAACAGGGAATGCAGCTGCCTGGGACAGACAACATTGCTCACCCAGCCCTTTGCTGTGGCCAGGAAGGCAGTGGTGCTGGAGCTGAGGATGGGTTTGCACGGGTGACAATGTGTCTGCACCACGCTGTGATGCACCTGGTGACAAACAGGAACACCCAGAGAGAAGCCAGGGGTGGGTTAGGCCATGACACCTCTTGTTAGTGACGCTGCAGGAACTGAGCCCTTTCCCAGGAATGACCAATTGGGAGCTCACAGGAAGAGCCAAGCAGGCAGCCATGTGTCCTTCTGCCCAGCAGCATCATCACCCTCCTGCTCCTTTCCCCTGGAGGGGCAAACACTCCCCACCCTTCTGCAGCTGAGCCCCAGAAAGCACCAGTTCACAGCACGGGTAGTACACACCGTCCATCCAAGAGCCTTAGATAATTATCCNCGTGACCCCGACGCCGGGCTTGCCTTAGCCGCACCCGGGATTGAGCACCGAAAGCCTTTCGTGGGGCGGCCCACTCCTGTCGCGCTGCTGCGGCCGGGTGCTGAGACCACCCAAACGGGCTAGCCGGGGGAACAGCGGCGCGTCACTGCAGGAACTGAGCCCTTTGCCATGAATGGCCAATTGGGAGCTCCCAGGAAGAGCCAAGCAGGCAGCANGGGTTAGGCCATGACACCTCTTGTTAGTGACGCTGCAGGAACTGAGCCCTTTCCCAGGAATGACCAATTGGGAGCTCACAGGAAGAGCCAAGCAGGCAGCCATGTGTCCTTCTGCCCAGCAGCATCATCACCCTCCTGCTCCTTTCCCCTGGAGGGGCAAACACTCCCCACCCTTCTGCAGCTGAGCCCCAGAAAGCACCAGTTCACAGCACGGGGAGTACACACCATCCATCCAAGAGCCTTAGATAATTATCCCCAAACTTTATACTGCAAAGCAATTATTTTCACATTAACAATTTAAAAAGTGATTCAAACAACAAAGCAGCAAACTAGGAAATAACTAAAAAGGTCAAAGTTGCATATAGCACACTTAGTCATGAGCATTCAGATGCAGGAACAGGCTGGATTGGGTAACCAAATTCACATGCTTTGCAGCAGCCAGCTACTCCAATGACATTGCTGTTACTTATTGCAACATCTTCAGGAGGGGGAAAGGGTGCACAGCACTCTGTATTAGCAAAACGCCTTCAGAAAAATGTGCACCAAGGTTTAACACTTTTTTTGTTGCTACTAAACATAGATCAAAAAATGTGTTTTCCACAAAACAGAAATTCCTTTCCTCCTAAGTAAAGGAAAAGCCTCACAGGTTATTGAACAGCACTGCAATACTTTCCCCTGCATCTGTCAGTTGCACCAGAAGAACAAGTCTGAAATGCTGTTCAGGAAACAACTGATTTGATTATTGAGAATGCTACAATTTAACGTCATGCAGATTGCCACAGCTGTACATGGGGAGAGATGTTTTGTCACTGGAAATGCCTCTGCTTTCCCCAGTAACCCTTCTGGGCCATCACTCACCCAACAGGCAGCTCCTGCTTCGGCAGACTGGGAAAAAAACTCCATTTTTATCACTTTGAGTCTGATGCTTGAAAATTACTATCATGATGGTCAAATACTATTGTGATAGTAATTTCCAAGCATCAGACTCAAAACAGGTAGACATTTCATACTCTAAATCTACCCTCCCTTTGGCAGGAAGGAGAAGCAGTATATTGGTTTTAGACAATCTCTGCAGCCTCCATGTGGAGTCACAGATTTTATATTTTTTTATATTTTAACAGGAACAGGACCACACTAACACATTACAGCCATGTTCCAAACCAGGCCAGCAGCACATTGAACCCTCCTCAGACAGGGAACACCTGCACAAGGCAATACCATCTGAAATTCGTATCTGCTCCCAGAAATTCTAGATTCTGATTTATTTACTAGAGATTCAACCAGTATCTGCCTCCCAACACTGAGATATGTGGGAGAACTGCTGCAATTCTTTGTACTTATTTAAAATAAGCCACAGCTCTCTCAGCATCAGACAAAATTTTCTGTTAAGAGCAAGAAGTGTTCAAGTCCTTCAAAATGAAGCACAATATTAGTGAAAAGTACTACTTTGATATAGAAGTAGTGTAGAAAGCCAATTCCCATTTATCCCAGAATGCCCTCCCTGAAGCAGAGAGCACAGCTGCTAGGACATTATCTGTCACATGGATTTCATCTCATTCAGCAGATCTATACCATAAAAGACAAAAAAAAAAAAAAAAGAAGGGATACAAAATGCAAAATTCAACGTTCTTTCCTATCCCCATTCAAATTTCTAATTATGATCAATTAAATTCCCCTGGCATCTCCACGAGTTAATGTATTCCATAGTTAACATCTATTGTTCCTTTTACATCCACTAGTCATTACTTTTAAATGAACTACAGAGCCAGGGTTGGTAATTACTATCACACAATAGCCCTGTGAAACCTTCCTGTCAGGGATCCAGTTACCCAGCCTCAGATCAGCCTTTGAAGCTCCGTTTCCATCAGGAGCAAGAAGGAAGTTCTGCTTCACTTTCCGAGTTCATGCAACTGGATTTGAGATACAGAGGTGAGGGGGAAGAGTCAAAAAGCCCCAACAAAAGCTGTTTTAAATCGAAGGGCAGAAATGAAAAAGCTGCTATCAATACCAAGAACTATTAAAAGGCTGTAGTCAAATGTGTTGAGCAGAAGCCAATCCCAGATCATGGTCAAAACTGATGGTGCCCCCACTATGGATCATAATACCCCTGACAGAGTAACCCAGGTCAGCACAACTAAACTGGGTGAGAACTAAAACACCTCCAGCAGGAGCTCTCTGAGCATCATTAAAAAACCCAAATATTTTTGTGCAAATGCTTTTAAGTTCAGAACAATTTAAGTTAAATAATTGGCATTTAAGTATGCTTAGGTACACTTAAAAGAGCATCCTAGGCAAGATTTTGAAGTCTTGTCAATGAGATTATATTTTTAATGAAAATCATAAATCTATCAAAGAGACAAATAAGAGTTGTTTTAAGTCCAGGACAGAAAAGTCAAGTAAAATTCCAATGGCAAATAAGGAGATTTCAAAACTACTGGAATTTTGTTGCTGCCATGGAGGTTCCCAAGCTTGTCTTTACAACCCTTCAAAAATAATCAAGCAAAAACTGTTTAATGTTAGCTAAGTGGGTGTATTCTATATTAACATTTTCCCCAAAGACCTAAGAAAGGTCAGCTACCACATTAGTTCCTCTGCCTTTACTGGTAAAAGAATAATTATTCTTATTTCCTATTCTCCTTCCATGACACACCACTTACCAAAATCCTTAAAAGCTGCACTACAGTCCCATTTTAACAAACACAAAAGCTAAGCAGTTAAAGGTTCTCCAGAAACCCAGAAAAATCTAATTTCTTCTTATTTAATAATTTTCTGAAGGCTGAAGTGAAGCGGTATTTTTAAGAAATGAAACATTTTCCCTAACAGAAGAAATAAAAGAAGTTTTTAGGCAAAGCTCTGCTCTTTGGAATAGATTCAAACTGCACCAGAGTGTAATTATATTAGAGAACATTTACTCCCAGTTGGCACAATAGGAATTAATAAAAATTCTAGTACATACATAATACTTTCTCCATTCACATGTTCTCCTCCCACGAATGATATTCTTGTTTATCATTTGTAATTGCAAGCAACAGGCAGCCCCTTTTCCTTCCAAAACACTCCACATGAAACAGTTCAAAGGGACCTTTATTAGTTCCCAGAACAAAATAAAATAGTAACAAATGACCACATATCCCCCCCTCACCCTCCATCCGGATTTTGGGGTTTTAGTAATTTCCTATAACATATATTGCTGTCTTGAAAATTATGTTAAAATATGTGTTTTTCCAGGTAGCTTGTTGCTGGCATCAAAATTACCTAAAAAACTAATTTGGCCACAAGTGAGAAGAGAAACGCCCCAGAAAAGAAAAGTTTCCAGACCTAGATCTGAAATTTCTGCAGCAAGGGATTCAGAAATAGACTCTCATTAAAACAAGGGCAAACTCAGAGCCAGCCCAAAGCCAGCTTTTCCCACTTTTCTCAAACTGCTGTCCCCTCTTCAGAGTCACCCTGGCAAGTCAAAGGAAAGCAAAAAAACCCAACAATAATGTTACAATTCTGAGCAATAGATACAGAACTGCTGCATTTGCTCTCTTCTAAAAGGGATGAGAGTCTACATCAGAATCTTCTGGTGCTGCCCAAGTTCTGCATCTCAACAGAACATGCTGGATTTCTGTAATAATAAAGCATCAAAAGCTTACACAAAAAATTACATCCTGTGGAAAGAGTAAATGGTGAGGTCAAACTGTGCACAATTGTAACTTGCTCTCTTATCTCAGTGGAAAAAGAAAATCACCTCCTCATTAATCTGATAAAAGATTATCTAAAACCTTGGTGGATTAGTGCACAGCTGAAAATTCTGCCCACATCTCTGACTGAAATAAAGGTCACTATGAAATTTTTAGGGTAAATTTTGACCGAGTCACTTAGAGAGAAGCATGTTTCCAAAATTAAGTAAAATAAGGTGCCCTGAATCTTAAATTAAAAAGGGCTTATAAGAATTGTCTTGCAGACTTGTTTACCAGTGCAAAAGCACATCAATGGGTAGAACTGCCTACAGGCAGCAAGTGGGCATTCAAGGACTTCTTCTCACATTTACATTAATTTCTCTAACAAAAGAATTCCATCAATAGTCACAGTACCTGCCAAGGTAGAACAACCATCACACACTGGCACATGAAAAGATGTTAAAAATAAACAGGCTCGTCCACATGAGGCTAAACTCAGATACACAGAGGAGCAGCATCAGTTCAAAACTCAAATTCTGGGTCCCCATGACAAATGTAGTTATGAGAGATTATTAAAAAAGGAATGGAATCTACAGATTTACCATGGGTATCTAACAACATCTTTTTTTCCAGGGGATTTTTAATGATCGATCAAATTTCCTATTTCTGTGTACAGCCTTCATTTTAATTTCATGTTCTGCAGAGGATTAGCATGCAAGGTGCTTTATGGCTTTTTAACCTGATAGGACAAAACACAGAACACAATCATGGTTTCTTTAGATCTCTGAGATGATTTCAAAATTACAGAAGGGGATATTCTCTGGTATTATTAAATAGGACTAAACCACTTAATACTTAGAAGTATTTAGTTTTGGACCTAGCACATCCCTAAGAAGCAAGGTAATAACTCTTCAAATAAAATAAACAATTAGAAAACCCAAAAATCTACAGACCAGGCAGCTGGCACAAACAGAAACAAGAACAACTAATCAAAGCAAGGCAATTTTCAAAGCTTTAATTGTCTAGGGGAGGGAGGAGAGCTATATTTACATTTAATACAAATAAAGTATTCATACCTAACTAGAAAGGCAGTTGTACTTAACACATGAAAATTAATTATCTTAAGGCACCTGAAGACACTGCAAAGAGCAAGCTGCAAATACTAACACAGGGAACTGCTGTTAGAGGGCACATTGATAACAGCTCGTCACCTCCTTGCACCTCATCTACCCAAGGAAAAGTGTCTTTGATAAATGCAGAAAATGCACTCAGGACAGATCAGGATTTCTCAGAAACCTCTGCAAGCATAATCCCCAGAGGGTCCAAAGGACAGAAAGGTATGTAATAAACAGGACTTCAAACACTCACTCAAGTGCACAGGGCTGTCCTGACAATTCCTATATATTCTATTACATTACATTCTAGTATGACACAAAATCCACAAAAGCATTAAGGCAAAGAAACAGTATATGGCAAAAGCATTCCCACGTGTGTTTTCATGTAAATACATTTTCTTATTTTTCCCACAGTATTTATAACTCTGAGCATTTCAAGGTGTAAACTCAATTAATGACAGACATTGGCAAGAATTTTCACTGGACTTTGTTATTTGGAACATGCAAGAGGCCTTGCCACAAACAGCTCTGAAATCAAAGGCAGCAGGTCCATCTGCCTTCCCCTTGCATTACACACAGAGGAGAGCTGTACTTCATGAATCAGTGCAACACATTAAAGCTTCCTGGTGGTTTGGTTTTGGGCTGCTTTTTGGTTTTTTCTGGAGCAATGGAGGTAACTCCTGTTTCCAACAGCTGCAATACACTTTAATTGTAACATCTGACAGGTCAAGTACAGATTGCCTGACCTTACCAGCTGCTCTACAGGCCTCACTCCCATTGAAACCAACTGAGGCAGAAAATGATGAGCACCTCCCACAACAATTTTTTTTTCTGCCTAATTGCTAAGAAACCATGGGAGGTGGATATATGAAAAAAAAAACCCAACTTTGCTGGCATTCTGAATTTAAATGATCATTTCACAGGAAAGTAAAGAGACCATTTTGCTCATGAAGAGAAAGTCTCAACACTGAGAGGGCAAAGTGAGGTCCTTGCCCATATGGGGATTGTTCCTACTCTGTTTTTCTCCCCCAAAATGTGGTACAGATCACAAGCCTGGAAGAATAATTTGGCATGTGAATACTCAATTAAAAAGAGCAAACAAAATAAGATTGGGAAGAACATAAACAGAGCTCTCCTCTCTTCTTTTTTCAGCAGCATGACCAACATGGTCTTTCCCTGCGTGAATCAGGCCACCAGTGTGAAATTAAGGAAAAAGAAAATTTTCCTTAAAAGGTTTAAGTTCATTAAAGGTTTTCTGAACTTTTCAGCACTCCTTGAGAAGTGTTCTCACCCATTACTCATCTTCACTAAACATTTGCTCCTCTATGGTATAGTCCAGTCACAGCACACAGACACAGGTCCTTAATGGAAAGCAAACCTCAAGCCATCAGTACAACAGGACTTCTGTAAATGAAATTACTCCTCCAGAACTGTTTCAGAGTGGCACATACTAAATTCTGACCAGCTACATGGGAAGCTGTAAAACACACACACAGATCTCACTTCTGAGAACATTGATCAGCATAGTTATCTCCAGGAATTCCATCTGACAACCACACAGGCTGAAAAGGAAAAAGATCAGCAGGTGGGTGTCTTGTAGCAATACACACCAAAATTCACCAGTTACCTGCTGAATTCACAGTGCAATATGAACAGCTTAAAAAAATTAATTTTTAAGAACTCCAATTTTTTTTTTCCACTCAAGCTGTATTAATGCAAACTCTCTCTTGTCATTCTCCTTTGCAGTTACTTCCTTGTAAAAAAGAGCTAAAGTCTTCCCTTTCTTATCCTATATTTGCTATTCAATAAACAGGAATCATCAGCATAATGTTTGTCCAGGAAATGCCTTCAACATCATAAAAGTTTCTACTACTGCACTCAGAAATCATTTCTATAGTCTCTACCAGTTAAAAAACAGTTAAGGCTGAATGCACTCCCCTCTGTGTGTGTTACATTTTGTGCACACACATGCACAGAAAGAGAACTGTCATTAAAGCAGCTTCAAGGAAATTAATTTTAGGTCATCAGTTTTAAGGTCTTGATTTGCTGGGAGATAACAGAAAAAGCCACCAGATGGATTCAAAAGGGCAAAGGGAAATAAGTGTCTCTGAGCCATATCCTGCCTTGTCCAATTACAGAATTATGCAGGCAAGTCTAATTTCAGGCATAGGGCAATGTGCCTATATCCATGCTTAATTCATCCACCAGGCATTTGTTTATCAAAGAGAGTCAAGCTCTGAATTACAAGCACTGAATTGGTTTGTGGGTACACCAGCACATACTTGTCAGGGTGTGGGTGTGTAAACGAGGCTTTTAATTGCTCAGAGAGGTCAGGGAGAGAAGCCAAGCAGGAGTGGCAGCTCAGCTTGTCTTCCAGGATAAGGTGACAAAATAGTGAAGACTGAAGGGTGAGAAAGCTGCTCCCATCCCTCCAGAGCTGCCTCTGTGGTGCTCTGATGGAGCAAGGCTTTAGAGAGAACGCTGGCCACTCTTTGGGCAAACGGAGCAGTGCAAGTGGAGATGCACACAGGGCATGAAATCTCTCACCTCCACTCGGCACCACCCCGCCAGACGAGCTCCTCTCTGGGAAAACGAGAACAGCCTCCACACCCCCACAGAAGCTCTCCCAGCTCCTGAAGGATCACAAGTGTTATGCCAACAGACAATCCCTTCTGCAGCAGCCTGAGACCTGAACAGACCACACAAACCAGCACTGATGGCGCTGGGGTTACTGCAGGAGGAGGCTCGAAGGGCCACTGTTCACACCTCACCCCTTTGTGCCTACAAAGAAGTTTGCCAAACGGTCAGCTCCTGGTATTTTCATTGGTAAATACACGGCTTAGGGCAGCTGGATGGAAGGGGCGGATTCAAAAAATATATCCTGGGAAAGCAAAACCACTCAGAGGGCAGCACCACGATTGACTAGTTTTTATCATTTCAATTGTCAAGTTTCCACTTGGTAGAAAGAATGATAGCTATCTAGATAGGATTTAAAAGTAAAACTGGAAAGTTAGCCCAACTCATCAGAAAAGCAAAGGTTCATAAAATCTCTTTAATACTCAAAAACCATTGCCAAGCCACACCTCAAATCTGCATGACAAAAGAAATGGAGAGCCACACCAGTAAATATTTACACTCTTAATGAGAGTGTAACACACAACACACCTCTAAATGCATCTCTTCAGACACTCACAGAGTTTTCTGACACTGTCAGGCATTGCTTTCAGCTTGTCTACATCTCCCAGCAGTGTTAAAGCCTCTGGGAACACTCGGCCTGTTGTCATAAAGGGAATTATAAAAGGGAATAAAGGGAATTACAAAACAGGAGAAAGTTTGTATGCACAGCTGGTCTATTCTCCATCCACATCTCTTGCTACTCACTAAAAATAACATATAAATAAAATAATAACACTTTTTTCTTTTCTATAAAAATGCTTCCGTAAAGTTGGCACGCATTTGCTCAGGTTTATTCAAAACCTGGCAGAGCGTTTATTAACCAGCAAGCATCTGAGCTGACAGATGTTCAGGTTTATCTCCCCCTTAGTTCTTTCCACTTCTCCCAATTCCTTTGTTTAAATCAAGTTGAAAAGGAAGAACTGTGGAAGCGATTAGACAAAAAAACCCCAAATGCTGCTGAGGAGGGCCTACAAAGATAAGGTTTATCAAACGTCACAGCAGCTCCCAACAAGACAAGAGTCACTTTCACTTCCCACCAAAATACATTTATTTATGTGACCAACCCCAACCTCTACACAAGAGTACTAAGGGGGAAAAAAAGTGAAGCCCTGCTGGGCAACAGGGATGACAGATCCATATGAAGCCAGCAGAATGGTAATGCCCAGCTTGGAAAGCATCCAGAGAGAAATCTTCACCTTGCCCTGGCCACAGTGGGGCAGGGAGATGGGAACAAGAAGAGGAAGGTGACAGCAGGCAGGGCTGTGGGAATGCCCTGCAATGCTCTGATCTTGCAAGGGCAGAGGAGTCTGGGAGGGATCCCTGGCACAGCCCAGCGCTGGCAGGCTCTGGATACTCGGGGTTTCACAACACAAGGAAGCAGAACATGTTGCAGCTCGCAGGCAGGAGACAGGAACACATCTCAGACAACTTCCACTGTCTCTCCATGTCACATGTCCAGCAACATTTCCTCCCCAGGCTCCCACAACACAGGTGTGTGAGCATCACCAGCTCCTTCCCTGCATAGAACCCTCATTCTTTGAGCCTGTCTGGGCTTATAAAAACAAACGTTTTTCTTTTCTCAGTCTTAATCCTGACTTCCAGGGAAACAGAATGTTTTTTACATCTCTCTATTTAATTTCAGATCAGAATTTCACTGCAGGTCACATTCACATTTCACTCCTCTGCCATCTGCTTTGAAATTCCCAGTATCAAAGGAGTCCACACCATTGTGCTTACACAATTTTGCAGCCCTATTTTACAACTGGAGTGCAATTTAAACAAAACACATGAAATCCAGAGTAAGATCGAAAGTCTTGTAGTTCTGTCTTTGATTTCCACTATTAAACCCCAATACAGCTATTTTTTTTTTTTGCTCAGACAGATCCTTTAAAAGAGCACTCCAATGCCTGAATAACCATTTTCATACTCTTAAAAGAGAGCCTATTCTAAGCTTGACCATCCCACCTCACAGCTCCAGCATAACAATCCTGCAGGACATGCAATACAGTCACAGCACTGAGGGACATCCTCCTGCAATATTGCTGTCATCCAACACCAGCAGGGTCAGAGAGCACAACACTTGATAAACCACTGAGACCCTGGGTAATGAATATTAAAGCCTGGTTCACACAACGATTCATTTCTGCTGCCCTCCTGGCCTTTATGGGGAAACACCAGTGTTTACCATGTTTATTGATCTTCTGTTATCCACTGCCCATCAGTTCTCTTCCCTTTTAGAACCCCAACTGTACGGGGTATTGATTTGGACTTTGCATGGCAGAGGAGAGAAGAGAGTTAAAACAAATAGGAGAGACAATGAAAAGAAGAAGTTTTGAGGAGCAGAATGGCAGGATCAGTGAATAAACCCTTTTGTATCATTATATTCTCATGTCTCTCCAAAGACACTAACAATTGGCTTCAACAGAGACAACAGTACCCAGAGAACAAACACGATGTCAATAACACCACACCTTGGAACTCCTCTCCTCCCAGAGGGTGAAGGAGGAAGAAAGAACACCAGCAAAACTGAAGGGATTACTGCACACTGCAGACACCAGTCACTCTAACCTACTCTACCATCAAAACTTGCTCCTCTGTTTTCTTTCTCTCACCATTTCCAACAGAAGCAAGACTGGCCTTGGCCAACACAGGAAGTCATCAAGCAACGCCGCTCAGATGCTTTAATTGAGCAATTTCAACTTAAGACACTTGGGGTTTTATTTTTCAGAGATACTGGTCATCAAGGAGTCCATTAAAGGAAATGATGAAAGAGGCAGATTCTGCATTACCAAACTGGTCTGACTGGGAGTCCTGCACTACACTGGGCTCATTGTTCCTGTGCTGACCAAGGAGGGGGAATTTTGCTCTGTATAGACTCAAACTCATGAAACCACGTTAGCACACAGCAGCCTCCATTGCAAAACTCCAATAAGGACTTATTGAATGCAAAAGAATGCAAAAATCACCTTAAACGACTTAAAATTCCATTTGTGAAGCACATAAATACTTTAGGACCTGTGGCACACAAAGCTTGGCCCAAATCCAAGCAAATCCATTCCCTTTCAGCCCTTCTGAAGAGGACACTACTTCAGGAGATCAAACTCATAGCTCCCAGTGCTGGGAGGGAGCAGGGGCCGAGGCTGCTGGGTGAGGATAAACCCTCCCAGCCAACTCACAACCTTCAGGTCTTGTTGTCTCAAGCTGGAAATGGGATTTTGATCAATAATTATTAACTTTCTGCCTTCAAACTTCTGTGTTTGCCATGTTAACAGAAGCTTTATAGAAACCAACCTCCAAGAAGAGATAATTCACAATTCTGATCATATATTTTTATAACATAATAATTGGGATTTTTGTCCAGAAAAGATGATTAATTCAACCACTTGGAGTACAAACCCCACCCCCCCAAACCAAACCCTTTACTTTGTGTATCTGAACCATTTAGCACAATCCTCTACAATAAGGAGTGATACACTATTTTTTTTTTGGTATCAACAGTTCTGATAGGATATTGTTCTCTCAATAGCTCAATGTTCTACCCTCCTCTGCCTTGAAAGAACAACACATCCTTTCAAGTGTCCACTCTGCATTACTTAAAAATGTTCATGCCCTTTATCAGGCACATGTGGCACTCTTGTGCACTTCCAGAGTTGGTTTCTACTCTGAATACATCTCTTCTAATACAAAGTACACACTCATGACAGCTCACAGTATTATCTTATCTTCATTTCTCTAATCTCTAAGCCCACATTATGCTCTCATTTTCCAGCATACACTGTCATCTGATTGTTTCATTTAGGGCAGTAAGGCTTTCTAGAACATTTCTTTATTCATGGATAAATGTTTTACAGCACACTGAATTAGCATTACTACTGTGGACATCTGATACCTCAATTTCTAGCTCACCAAAGAATAAAAATCCAGAAATCTGAGGGACTTTTCCAAGCTCCAAAACCGTGTTTGAGACCAGAATTTACTTACCCTCCCCTCCATTCTTTTGAAACCTACAGTTTATCCTAATAAACAGCCTTTCTTTTTCTTGAGCTCCTGGGCAGGTGTCTGCACACCCAGCACCACAATTTCATCATCTCAGAGGCAGAAAGAGGCTAAAGCTCAGTCCTTGAGAGCAGGACAGGGGAACATGTCCTTACCTATGGCCACTGCCATGCCCATGCCCAGTCACCTTAACTCTGGGGGCCTTTCACATGTGTTACAAGAGAAGCCTCATTTCACCATTGGAATTGGTTGAGCTGGCACAGAAGGCAGGGGTAGAGCAGCACAACCCCCAAATCGATGGAGTGAAAAGCTGTTTGAATGCAACAATGCATCCTCAGTCCTCTAGCTACATGATTTTAAATGCACTGCAGTTTTATCAGCTTTTTATTTGCTAAGTAAGTTTGGTATATGCCATTACTTTGTTTACACACCTACCACAACAGAGAAACTACTGGAAGCATACATGATGTCCAGGCTCCCTGCTCCACATTCTTCACTTTGAAAAACAGTTGGTTTAGAAGTTCTTTAGTTAGAAACAACTAAGAGTTGTTCTCACATAAAAAGAAGTATGCAATTAATACACACTATTGGGCCGTGTCCTCCTTCAAGTTTTAACTTTGGATTTTATTCAGTGATATTTTTTTTTTTCCCCTGAAATAGGTAATTTCAATAAGTTCTTTGCATGGACCAGAAGTGTTGTTCACAAGAGAAGTGTTCAGCTTGCCAGTACAACTCCCAGGCAAACTCCAGTGTAAGACATCTCTGAGCAAAGAATCAACTTCTTGGGCTTTTACTCGAGGGAGAAAGCACCCTGCACTGCCTCAGGAACACTGCCTCAAGCCTCAGCACCTATTTGGGGCATAAATAATATGCCACCCACAACACAGCACCTTGTTGGATCAGCTCTGAAGTCAGACAGAACAGTAACCTCCCATAAATCATAAACCAGCATGATGTCACAGTCTTTAAAAGTCAATTTTAACATCCCAAATCACTTTTACCCTTTTATTCTTAAGGTAAAGTGCTTTTACCTCTCATTTAGCACATTTTCAGTTCTAAGAAAATCAAAACAGGGTAGTCACACTGCCTGAATTTTATTCAATTTAGGAGTATTAAGTTATTTTAGCACTAAAAAGACAACATCTTCTTGAAAAAATACGCGCCCCTGAAATTGTGAGCTTGCCTTATTTTACCTGAGTTATACAGGCAATATCATCTTGAAAGAGGAGTATGACAAAGCAACTTAACAGAGGATAATCTTCCAGCACTGAAGACTAACGCTAATTTATCTCATGGTTGTAACATTTAAGTTGCATGCAGGAGTTGAAATTAACCTCCGCTGTGTACTTAATTTCCCAAAATTATGGTCAGGAGTCCTCAAGACGTTTGTTGACAGATACAAATCAGCAAGAAGTTGAGCACAAACATTTAGAAGGAACTTTAGCACACGCTGAAGAGACACAGCACTCGGCTTCAGCCCCTGAAGTGCAAGGAAGGTAACACAGATGACACTGAAAATTGAAAGAGAAGCAGAAACCAAGGAGCCGACAGCTGGGGCAAGAGTGAGGAAACAGTTTTAGTAGACAGGAAACCTCTCGCCTTTGGTGGTAAAAGCCGAGTGAAAAATTCTCCCCTGGTTCCAGCAGGAGCGACCGCTGCCGCCTCCCGTGCCGCTTGTTTTTGAGGCGCCGCTCGCACTCCGGCAGCTCCTGCCCAGCTGCCCCTCCGGCTCGGCAAACCCCGCTCCGGCCGAGGGCGAGCGGCTCCCTCCCGCCCGGCCCCGCTCCGGCCCCGCTCTCCGCGGGCTCCGGGCTCCCCCCCGGCCGCCATCCGCCCTGCCCGGCCCCG
>VYXF01006680.1:326507-337199 GCA_013397295.1 Polioptila caerulea | reverse complement strand
GGGGGAGCGGCTGCGGCAGGAAGCGTGTGCGGGTCCAGGCACAGAGAAGCTGGTTGGTATCTGAACGTTTCAGAAATGGCCACAAATTATCGGCTCCCTAACCGAGCAGGCACTTATCCCAGGAAACGTGCCCTGGCAGAGGTCATTTTATTTACCCTTCGTATTTCCCAATTTGCAGCACACAGAGAAAAAAAAAATTCTCTGTGTCAAAAGGTCGTTTTCTCAATAATGGTCTTATGCAATAAATTACAGCGTTCCTACTGATTTTACCCTTTACTTAATTGCTCATGCTTCTGAAGGCAGTTAGTGATGACATTACAGCATTACACCGGGTCAGACTGACGCTGGCCCAGGTTTCTTTAGTCAACCCTTGGGTTAATTTGGCTGTGCCAATTATCTTTTCTTTAATAATTTCAGTTAGAATTAAAACATAAAGAATCCTACAAGATCTTTCAGACTCTCTATTTCATACCAGTCTTTAAATTTATACTTTATGAGGGGATGAGACAAAATTTATTTACTAACCAACATTTAGTGCGATATGTCAGCAGAATTCAAATTACTCCCAACTAACCATTGCAAAGAGTTAAGAATAAATTATCAATTTTTGAACGGTTTCCTCTGATAGCTGCAGCTGTAGCTGTGCTTAGGTCTGGGGTACTGTTGCACCAGGCATCACACACATGGTACATGGTAGGGGTTGCAGTCTAGGTCAGAAGTGGTGCAGGTAGCACTCAGACTGCTTCTCTCATTTAATGGCAGCGAGAGTTCAGTGCTTGTGGAAGTGAATTATTCACAGGCATCTTCGAGTTCTGTTTTTTAAAAGCAGGATTCCAGCGTGTAAGGGAAAACCAGAGTTACTGAGAGCAGCCAGCGCCTGCCAAAATCTGCTTCAGTGAGGAATGGCCTGAGCTCACCAAATGGAGGGTCAGAGCCTTCAAACTGTTGGATGTCCAAGCACTAAACTCAGCAGTCTTAAGGTTTGCAGCTGAAGGAACCCAGCAAAAGACTGCATTGTGTGAGCATCACTGCAGCACCTCAATTTAGTCTTAATTTTTTTAATGAAAAAGAAAACATTCTACTTGAAAAACAGGTACAAATGTATTCCTCTAGGACATGTTTCTGTTCATGGCAGTCCTTGTATAGAGGAAGACCTTTGAATCCTTATACAAAGCTGATGTTAATGTTTCCAGAGTCTGGAGATAAGATAATGGTCGTTTCCTTAACAACAGGTTTTCCCTGCAGGAACAGAGCCTATGGCTGAAACTGTGGCTTGTGGGTTGGTTTTGGCTGTGTTAAACTACAGCCAACTCACTGGAGTCTCTGAAGCTTTTTCTGCCCTCTCTTTGCGTGTAACTTAGGCAACACATGGACTAAAACTCCTGACCTCAAGATAAATATTTGTGCACCTGGAGGTAGGTCCTTAGCAGAGGCTTCTTCCATAGCATGGTACATGCTGAGCAAAGGCTGGAGGCAGCCACTGGGAAAAACTGGGCACAAGCTGTGTCTGACCAGGGTACCAAGCTCTGGGCTTCATGGGAATCCTCTTCTAAAGGCAACTCCCAGTCAGGTGGAAGAGGGGAAAAAGGAAAAACCTCAGAATATTTGAATCACTCAGTGCTAGAAGAGTAAATCCTTTTGTTGGATTATTTACCTTCCACCTATCCTACAAAAAGACAAGAGAATAAAGTAATGCTTATTTATGTTTAATATTTCAGTATCTCATGTATAAATATACAGTCATTCTGAGAAACAGCAGCCTGCAGACTCTAGAAACAGGTATCTACAGTCAGGAGCTTCTTCTGAAAATAATTACTTTAATCTTTTGGAATATGTGAGGGAGACATTTAAATGCCTTTGAAAGCAGTGCTTGAGCAGACTGTAAAATAATGGGTAATATTTCTTCCCCCAGAGCTACTGTGAGGCTCAGTTCATTTCTCTGCAATGCCCCCATCAGAATTTCACAGCTCAGGGCAGTTTAAAGCCTCTACTTTTGTGAGAAAAGAACATTACATGAGCTTTGGGGGTTCCACATGGTTTTCACAAATATCATTGCTGGAGATATTTGTGAAAAGACCCAAGAGCTGCAGGACAGCCCTGCTTGCAATTTTATGCTGAGAAGCTCTAAGAGGAATGAGGCAGCAGCTGACCCTGAACGTGTGAATCCTGGCAAACACGGGGCTGTGTGTGTGAGAACAGCTTTTCTGTTGGTTTGTTTGGTTGTTGCCAGTGCAACATCAAATCCAACGGAAAGAGGCTTAGCATGGAAAAACCCAAACAAGGCTCCAGCCCACCAGTGTGTACAGAACCCAACAAGGACTGGCAATGCTGGGGCTTCCCAGTGCTTCAGCTGGCTCTGATTGTGGGGATGGAGGGGAGCATGAGCTTCCTGGAAGCCACATTCCTTCCACAGCACTTGGGGGCCCATCTCTGCTTGTCAAACACCCCAGTGAGAGTGTTCTCAGCACCTCCCAGATTCCTTCTCTGCCAGTGGCTTCACTGCAGTCTTTGGATCTCAGTTGTCTAACTTGCAAATTGCCCATCCTGTCCTCCACCCCATCACTTCTCCCCACACTGATCCCAGCCCCTGGGCCTGGCTCCTTGCTGGCACAGAGGGGCACAGCCTGGTCATACCCTCCCCAGGGAGCCTCCCCAGCCAGCTCCCCAGGCTGGGCTCCAACTCTGCTTCTCTGGTTCTAAAATCCCCCTGGGAACTGCAGAAATTCTGAGCTCTTGTTGCTTCCTGTGCTAAAGCACAATATTCTGGAGTTTGGGGTTTTTAAATTGCTGCTTCTTTTTGAAAGCTGAGCTGAGGATAGATCACAGAATCACAAGATCATTAAGGTTGGAAAAGACATCCAAGATTATTGAGTCCAACCTTTGACTGATCATCACCTTGTCAGCTAGACCAGAGCATTCATAACTCCTCAATTACAAAAGCAGGCAGGTCTCGAATCCAGCTGTAAAACAAAATGTCCCAAAGAATGGTGGAGAGAAACTACATAAAAAACTTACAGGAATTTAGTCTTCATTTGCCCTTGCCTATTTCTCTCTCTCTCTCTTTTTTTTTTTTTTTTTTAAATTTATTTAAGGCTTCTAGACTGCCAAGTATCTGTAGAGAAACAGCTCTATGCAACTGCTCACGTCAAGTCCTTACACTCAGAGAAGACACATTTCCAGAGCCAGAGGAGGTTCCAACTTGCACCCATGTCCAGCACAGCCTCTGATGGCTGCCAGGAGCCCAGGTGGATTCACAGGACAGGCTAAAGCAAGGCCAGCAAGGTGTGCAGAGGCAGAGCATTTCAAGGTGTGCTGCTGCTGCCAAGGTGACACCCAGGGGCAGAGCTGTTCCCAGGGAAGGTGCTTTGCAAGGCAGCCTGGGTCGGGCAGTTTCAGTGCTAGGAATTAATGCACTGGTTTCTCTCAGACCTGCAAAACGTTCTGGATGGTTCTCACATGGATTTGTCTCTCCCTGACACTGAGTCCAGACTGGGGAAATGGCCAGAGCACACCTGCAGCAATGCCACCCATCACTGGGGAAGAGGCAAGTCCCTGGGCCACCCAGGATAGCTGCATGCCTGCTGCCAAAGTCACAGCAAGGTTGTACGAGCTGGTATCTGTATTTCAGTGCACCTGGCACATGTACAAAACTCTAAAAGCCTGAAACCTGATCTGCACATGGTGGAGAAGTCAATACTCCTCCCTCCAGCGAGACCTTGGTGAGGTAGGATATTGTGGCTGAGTGCTGGAGCACTCCAGAGTGCAACTGTGGCAAAATCCAAAGCTGGGGGATACAATGGCACTAAGGCTGCAGTTTGTCTGTGCAGGGATTGCACCAGAAGGCCGTGACAATAATGTCAGATGCTACAGACAATTTTCTGGTAATCAGAAAAAGCAAAGCACAAAATAAACAGTGTGTCCTGACCTTTCAGCTGCCAAATCATTCACCTATTTTAAATCTCCAAGTAAATTTAGTTCTGACATTACAGAACAGCTGAAGATACATGTTTAAATCAGGCACATACACTGCAAGCTTTCCACGTGCACAGGAGTATTAACAGCAGGCAGCAGCACCCTCCTGCTCCTGCCTGGACAGATGCTATGGCTCTACACTGATGGGCTTAATTTAAATGGTTAGTTAAAGGAAAAGAGCATTGACTATAGACTAGAAATGAACAGCAGCCTTTAGATCCACAAGTCCAAACCAACTGTCAGGAGGTCCATAATGGTTTTTTGGGGGCAGAAGGAGAAAATATGGTTGGGCCATCTCTGGTGATTTTATTGCCCCTTGTCTTCACAGGCAAAGTCAGAAAAAATAATCTGAATTAATAACACCTGTGACTTGAAAGTTACACGAGTGAGTTGTGTTACTCAGAGTTAAAGTGGCCTTCATTTGATTTAGCTTTCTTCATTTTCCAAGTAAAGTACACTAAATCAGATTAATGCCACTTAATTCTGAATATGAATATCTGCATAGGTCTTAATAGAATTTAACTAATCTACTTTAAAATATAATTAAGCTCAGGTTTCCTGAGTGTCCTCTTCAAGGAAAGACTCACATCAATAGACTTAATGGGAATTGTTCCTCGATTGTGCTGGCATGAGATCAAAACATCACTATCACAAAAATAGCCACGTTTTCCTTAGATGTCTTTGTTCTGAGAGCAGTAACACCCGACCCAGAGCTGAATGTATACCTGCTGAAATGGAATCAGAAGTGGCAGCATGAAGTGAACTCTTAGTTACAAAAGAGGGATGAAACACTGACTTTGGTTTCTCCAGCTGAGATGGAGAACAGGCATAGGTGGTCAGGGTAATTTCCATGTTTAAAGGTGTAAACAATATGCATTGTTTTCATAAGGTTGATGTAATTTAGGCTGTTGTGCAGTTCTAGACAGTGTAATTTCAAACCTGAATGTTGCTAGAACCTTTATGTAGATGAACTTCAAGGAGGTGTGAGGAACTGCTGTCTCTGTGACAGTGATTTGTAACCTTCCACTGAGCTGTAGCTCTTCTGCACTTCTTTTTCCAGCTGAGCTTTGCTGGCGAGGCTGGGCTTAAGCAATGAGAACATGAAGGTGCAGTCATACCCCCAAACAAACAAGAGCCCAGCTGTGAAAGCAAACACAGGTTTGGTGTTTTCCCAGGATAAAGAGCTGTCTCTGACAGAGCCCTCAGTGCCTGTCCAGTCACACAAAATGACCATAGCTAAGATTCAATCCTTCCCTGCTCTCCCTACAGCCAACCACCAGTGGCAGCTCCATCCTGGCCCATTTCTCCAACAGATCCTGACCCAGCTTCCAAAGCCAAAAGCTCTCAGTGCCTCCACAACTGAATTCCTGTTCTGGACTTCACATTCTCCTTTAGCTTTTTAGGAGGAAGATCTCAGCACAGAGATACATTAAATAATGTCTCACTGTACTAATCACTCAGGTGGCTAAATAAGGCACCTGTGCTGCTCAGGGTATCTGTTACAGGCAGTGAAAAGGGACAGGTTCCAAACAGGACTCTCAGTGGCAGGGCTGGAGAGCAGAGCAGCCTCTTAGCTCAGACAGGCCAGGTGGGTGTCTCGACAGGCACTGAGAATATTCTGCTCCCCTTCCCTGTGTAATTGTCATGACCTAATGCATAATCCAGTCTCCAAACCTGCCCAGGTGCCCTGACCTTTCTGTCCAGCTCCCGAAGCCATCCCCTACTGCCACTTTCTGCAGACAGCATCACACTGAGCAGGGCAGCATCTGGCCCCATGTGGCCATGGGGTTTTCTCAGAGTGCCATTAAAACATTCATTTAAATATTGCTCAGTAATCTGTCCAGCAAGAATTCCTGAGTCAAAATGTCTAGTGCTGATGGATAATGGGATATGTTTTCCACATAAATCCAATGAGATATACTAAGGAATCAGATATGTACATGCAGAGTCTGTGCTGGAATAAAAAGTAAACACGTCTAAGCTTTTAGAACATCAAATCCAGATTCCAGACAATATTAAAACCTTCCAGATTTAAGTGAGACTCAGCAGTCAGTGCTGCCTTCCACTGCATTTAGACAGAGAATTAATCTTGATATTCACAGCCTTCCAAAACTTGCATGTTTTAAAAATAGTGAAATTTATTTCTCTTGAACTATGGGCTTGTTACAGCTATTTAGGAACATCTTACTGAAGTCAGATGGATCTTGAACCTCCCCTGGGGATGGTTTAGATGTCAGTGTTCATCCATTAACAGATTGGAAACCGTCCAGGGCAATATTGCAAGAAAACACACTATGTCCAGGCTTTCTTCCGGTTTCTTCCTCTGTTAAACAAGACTCTCTGAACACATCTCCACAAATAAACCCAAGGTTAAACATGATAAATAGGGCAAGGAGTGCAGAGAAATTCAAATGAGTATTAGCAATGCATCCTGTTCACTGGTCAAAGGGGTATTTCTCCCTAAGAGAAGAGGAGTGTGGAGTAAAAACAGTTGGGCAGTGAGAACCTCATCTTGCCCCAGTTCCATCACTTATTCCTGCTCCTTGTCTCTGACAAGTGTGCAAAGGTCTTACCCTTCATCAGCACAGTGCCACGTGCTGAGGGTGTAACCCCAGCTGACAGAGTGCAGGCAAAAGCTCATGAGACCCAAGCAGGTTTAATGCTGCCTTTCACTGGATACTTTTGCATAAGAAACAACCAAGTTCTCATACACAAGCAGGCAGCTGAAGGAGGAACAGCCACCCTAAGAAGGCAAAAGGGCAAATCTAGAGGAGAAACTGGTGCATTCAAGGTTTCTGCCAGCTGGAAAATGTAGGCTTGGAAGATGCAGGGAGGAGGGCAGTGCTTGGGGTGACAGAAGCTCCCAGCTCCTACAGGAGCAGCCTCCTCTCCAAACCAGGCAGAACCAGATGAACCCTACAAGAACAACCTTGAGAATAAAAAAGTGCTTCTGGATAAGCACTGGCTAAAAGGATTGAAATTACATGCAGAGAAAGAGAATATTGTCTGATTCCTCTGATTTCAGAGGAAACTGAATTTTGTACTTTCTTTGTAAATAAAAGGGCTGCATCAAAGTACCTGAGTGATCAATTTTCCCTGCTATTAGAAACAATCTGCTGGGCACAAAACCTTTTAAGTGCTTTGGTCAAAGACAGGACATAAAAGCTCCATTCATTTCCTCATGGAAAGGCAGAAACTTCATCCCTTTGACTGCAAGTGCACAGATCTTGAAAAGCCAAGGATGCATGAAGGGGACATGTGCTGGGGACATGATGATGCTGACACTCCTCTGCCCTCAGCCTCATCTTTCACTGACAGAAGTACAAAGCAGGTGTAAAGCAGCTTTGTGATTTGGGCTTTGTGGAAAGCACCAAGTGACTTTGGACCAGTGAAATGACTCTAGAAGACACAGCAATGAGGAGCACACAGACCTTTCCATGTTTGTATGCAATGAAGAAAACACAGATGTGACCTTTGTGAGCAGTCAGTGCACTCATTAGTGTGTCAGAGATAATAATGCTTCCACATGAAAATCTGACCTACATATGCTACAAAAGAGGAAAAGGCAACAATTTACTTAAGTCTCTATTATACTGTTAATGATTATAAGCTGAAAAACTAGACCATAATGCAGGAAACTTGTAATTAAAAATCATCAATCTTATTTTCTCCTTGCAGGGGACATTTGTCAGGTTTGCTTTCTACAGTCCCCTTGGCAATACAGATAGACATGTGCTGTGTAATTCATTCTGGAACAGTCAGAAAGGAAACAACTCAGTGGGAAAAGATCAGCTTCAAGAAAAAAAAAGGAAGAAGAAATGATAAAGACACCCCTTTCAGTGTTTCTTCTTTGACAAAGCACAGGTGTGTGTCAGGTTGTTTCTAACCAGCCCTTGCCTCCCTCCAGCCACTACTGAACTGGATTTCCAGAGTACACAATGTTCTGAGGCTCCAGGGCTGAGCCAGCTAATACCTTCAGTCATGCTGAACATACCATCCTTCTGCAGAGATCAACTGGTCCCCAGGCTCCCTGGCAGGAATGTGAATCTCTCTTCAGAAGGCTGCAAATTTCCCCTCTCTGCTACCTGAAGGTCCCTGACTCCTGACCAGGGTGGCATTCACAGGTGGAACCAGGTTTTCTACAGTGCCAGTGTGTGACATAAGCTCATTCAGAGTGGCTCTTGCAGCCCTGAGGAAGTGCCTAGAAAATGTGATCCATCACTTTGTGTGCAAGGGCTGCATTCAGACACCCTTGGCTTTCTGTGTTTCCAGCTCTGCCGTGGATCACTGCAGAATCACAGCTCACCTCCAGCCACCCCTGAGCTTCTGCCTCCTAACAGCCACTGCAGCTCTCAGCATGCCTCATGAGAATGATCTTTAAGACTCCTGTTCCTTTAACCAGCATGAAGTTGAAATAAAAATATAAAAAAACCTGAAACAGTAATAAAATCAAACCTAAGCTTTGCATTATGGGAGACTGTGAAATTTTCAACATGCTTTAAATAATTTAAAATTATTCAAAAGCAATCTATATTTCCTATTGACAATCTCATATTAATTTAATAACCTGTGTGGCTGTAATTTTCATTAATTGACTTACACTCTGACCACATCTTAATAGACTTGACAATTTTTTCTCCTATCACAGTCTCACTGCCTATTATCAAGCAGGGGTGCCAAGTTCAGCCCTTCCAGTAATACCATGATTCAGATTCAGCCCACTTAAGGCAAAGCTCTCATCTTTGTCCTATCTTTGTCAACTCCTCTGTCCCCTCTGCTCCTGGGACAGGCCAGCAGCCCTCTTTATCACTGCCTTGGAGGCACTTCTCCCCACACAAGGCAGAGAGTTTCCTAAGCTGGTTGGAGCTTAAACCACTCCAGAATGTCCCACCATAGGACAGGCTGGGAGGGTGGTGAGAGCCCCAGGGAGCTCAGGAGTTTGGCCCAGGTTAATTCCATGAGGACAGCACTCACTCAGGGCTCTGAGCAACACAAGTTCTTAGGAAAGACTCTTCTGCCCTTGTAGTGCTGTCTCATTGATTTGCAAAGTGAAATTGTGTCAGTCACAGTAGAGACTTGGCTCTGTGTGTAGTTAAAAAATGAATAAACAACAAGGCAGTGCCGAGGATTTAAAGCCAAGCTCTCCCTACGCAGAGCTGACAGTGCTTTGTGGAAACAGGTGTCACAGCTCCTCTGCAAGCACTCAGCAGGGCTTGGATTATGCCAGCTGGATAACTGTAATAGGATGTTTTCTTCTGAAGCACACATTCCCAGGCGGGTGCATTCCACAGGCCCCTTGGTGCCTCAGGACTCCACATGCCCATCCAGGACTGGCACAGGGAGCAGCAGAAACCTGGCTCAATGGTGCCATTACCTGCAACTGGGCTTTTTATAAACATAAATATTTTCTGCTTCTCCTAGTGCTTCACCTTACAATGATAAACACAGGAATGTTCAGGACAAGCCACATCCACAGCACGGATTCTGTCACAGCACGTTCCCCAGAGCAGCACCAACACCACAGAGTGTGGAGCTGTTGAGGTAACTGGACTGATGGGTTGTTTCTTCCAAACCTTCCACAGTCTGGAGGAGTTCTCTCCACTAGCCCAGCTCATTCCCCTATCTTCCCTTTCGTTTTCTTTTAATTTCCTTACTTCGCTGTAATGAGCTCCGTGCCAAGATCTCCTTTCATCTCCTGAGTAAAACATTAAAACAAAAAGACAGCTACAGAAGAATCAGGGCAGTAACCAGAGAACAATCAACTGTCACACTGGTCACTTCTGGTTTTCATTCAGTGAAAAAATTGTTCTATTTTTTATCATTGCCCCAAAGGAGACCCTGATTTCATCTCCCCCTCTTACACTCTCAGATTACACAGAAATATATTGCTAACCTATTCATTTCAGAGGCAGAATCCATCTTTACTATGACTAGCAGTTTAGTTGTGGAATTTCTCCTCAAACAATACCTGTTGGATCTGAATTCCTCTTAACCACAGGAATGTGTCCAAACAGTGTGAGGTCCATTTCTAACAATCACCATTAGAGCTTCACACACAGTCCAGATCCAGGCTGATGGGGGCAGAGCCTGAGAGCCTTTGCAGTGACAGCCTTGCCCTTTGCTGCTTTGTGCTCAATCTTTCATTTCATGTTCATGCTACTGTTCTGTTTGTCATCATTCTTTGCAGTGACTCCCTCCCTGAGGAAACTGTGATTTCTTTTGCTGTTACATTTTAAATTTAACTACAGTGATTATTTCCTGCAATGGTAAGAATTTTTTCAGCCTTCTCACTCAGCATGTTTGTGGCTGGTGAGAAAATAAATTACCAATAAAAATATAAATGCTCACATTTAGCTGAAGCCTCTCATGCAAGCTACATTCTCATGACTGCTCAACTCTTTAATGGGAGCATTTGTTATTTACAGTGGAACATTTCATAGTATGAAGGCAATAAGCCCTACTTTTTGTTATTCCTCAGATATGTCAAATTGCTTATTACCTCCCAAATAACTGCAGAAGGGATGTTTATTCAGCTTTCACCTATTCAGAAAGGCCTTGAAATTTTAAACAACAGAATGTGCTAGCATTTGAAATCTGTACAGATACTTTACTGCATTCAGTTTGAGTTCGAGTTTAATTGGTGGGGGGTTTTTTTCCATTTGATACCTCTGTTATTCTCAAACTTTGTTTCTTTTCCCTGTGCCTGCCCTCTCCTTGCAC
>VYXF01006680.1:273805-325573 GCA_013397295.1 Polioptila caerulea | reverse complement strand
CACTGGGAAATGCACTGGGAAATGCGCTGGGAAATGCACCAGGAAATCCGTGTTACACCGGGAAATCAGTGTTATCCCAGGAAGATCAGTGTTACACCAGGAAATCAGTGTTACACTGGGAAATCAATGTTGCACTGGGAAATCAGTGTTACACTGGGAAATGCACCGGGAAATGAATGTTACACTGGGAAATGCACTGGGAAATGCACTGGGAAATCAGTGTTACACTGGGAAATGCACCGGGAAATGCACTGGGAAATCAGTGTTGCACCAGGAAATCAGTGTTACACCGGGAAATCAGTGTTACACCAGGAAATCAGTGTTACACGGGTACATTCGTGTTACACCGTGAAACGCACGGTGCCGCTTGGCTGCGGATGGAAAAGGAAAGTAACCCTGGAGAGGAGGGGACTTGATTCTGGCATTTCTGTGTGTCACCTCTAAAGCCTCTGCTCTGCAATAGGAAAAGTATTCCAAAGTTCCCCCCAGCTGGGGGTGGGTAAGGCTCCTCCCAAACAAGTTGAGTGGAAGCAGGATGTGGAGGAACTGCTCGGATAGGGAATGGCACAAGGGACCTGGGCATGTGCCATCCCTTTACTCTGCTCAAGAAGTAAATAGTTACCAACACACCTAATTTTCTATTTGCTGAGCTCAGCTTGGTGACAACACAGAAATCTCCTTTTTGTTGTTTTTGATAATGTATTGTTTGAGCTCCAATCTGAGCTTTGATTTGTTCGGTAACAGATTCAAGACTTATTTTCCAAGTATTTCCAATGGGATCATGAGGCTGGTTTGGCACATGCTCGTATCAGGACTCCTTGTGTAGTTGGTTACTCATGGGCCCACGTACCTCATCTTCACTGGTGACGTCTGCTGATTATTGTCCCATACTCTGAAATACTTCTGTTATCTGCAAGACAAAACAGACGAGCTCAAAGCAGTGCACAGCACTCTGAGAAATGGACACTTCACACGTTTCAGTAGGGCAAACAACTTGTATTAGATAACTAAATCCCAAATAATTTAGGATTATTCCAGACAAGACACAAGCTGAAAGCAAGCAATGAATTCTTCCACTGCTGCTCCATCATGCCCAGATGATATTCTGAAGCTTTCCAAACCCCAATGTTTTCCCAAGCTTTGCCAAAGGCTGGGAAGGGTTTGTGGAGGAACTTTTACCTTTGTAATTTAGTAAAAGACTTATGTGAATGCAAGCACTCCCCTACTCAGTTCTTAAAGCAATTTAGTGCATTTACCTGCTGTTAAATGGGTTCCTGACTGCAGATCTAAGAGCCTGGAATCTGTTGCAGAGAAGGCAACTTCCAAATGCCAATCCATACGATGGATCTGTTGCTCATCACAAATAAAAACTTCACAGGCATTCATTGCAATATGAATGTGCAAGATCCAAGTTCAATTCAGAGTTTTCTTTATTAAAATACCTTTTCACATTTCTTATACTAATGCGTTTGCATGGACACTCATGGGATGCTGAAAGAACATTTGTCAACAGAAGAGAGCTATGAAGTCAGTCAGTTGTGACAGGCTCATGATACAAACATTTGCACAGGGAATAATAAATTAGAGACTCCAGTAGCTGGAGCTTGAAATTTTAAACATTTGGAATGGGGGATATAAACCTCTTTTGTGTTTCTTGTTTGATGCAATTTTGATGCAATGCTTAAAGCAGTAATTATATATATATATATATGTACAAATCCATGGCCTCTTTTTCAGTATTTTCTAATTAAAATAAGAATCTTCTTACCTGTGGCCCAGATGTTGTAGGAATTTAATTTGCAGTAAGAAAAAGAGAGCAACTGCAATTTCAAAGGCCAGCTGATTAAAGGGTTGGGGACAGTATTTCTTCTCTTTTGTTTTGTGTTGGTTTTTTAAAACTAATGCAGCCAAGACAGACATGGGCTGCAGGATTAGATTTGTGTCCAAACTAGATCTGGTTTAGTGGTTTATCATACTACAGAGAAAAAGGAGAGGTATGGAAATCCATACTGGACAAACTGGCACAAGTACAACTTCAGATGTCTCCTAAAATCAAAGGAATAAGGATTGTACATAACAGGATTTTCAGGTACAAACCCACTGACCTGGGTGTATTTTATCCACTCAATGAAGACTTATCATAGAATCATCCAAAATAACTATGATGGACAATCATTTCTCAAAGAACCATCACATCAAATTAAACAACAAGCATCAGAACTTTTAAAGGGAAAAAGCAATTTAGCAAAGAATAAAGACTGTTTGTGTCTCTGATAGAAGCACTTTGGTAAAGTCTGAGTCTCTGAACAGTTATTCAAGTTTTTAGGGAGCCCAGAGCTCACTCCTCCCTCAGGCTCTCCCTGCAGTGTCACATCCCTGTGGGCTATAAATGAGCTGGCTCCAAGCCTGGTAGCAGTCCAGCTGCTGCAGCACAGGGAGCTCAGCACAAGCTGCAAGATCATGTCAAGGAACATCCATGGCTGGCCAGGCTGTGCTGAGCTCTGTTCTGCCACAGTGGTGGCACTGATAACCAACTTAGCGAGTTTAAAGCAAGCTTAGATATTTCTATGTCCTACTGGTATCACAGTAGTTGCTGCATTGTAGAAATGTACTTCCTCAGCTGTAGCTTCCCCTTTGTTTCCTTAGAGCATGATGAATTGGAGGCAAAAAACACAGAATTGCATTAGCAGGAGAAATTACAGATGAGAACCTGGGTCAGTGGTTTCTAGAACCACTTTCCTATGAGAATTTTTATTCGTAATTTTTTTCCATTAAATGCTTTAGGAACATCTCTATTGTTCCTCCTAAGGAAATAAACTTTGAAAAGATGAGTCTGGCAAACTCATAAATAACTGCTGCAAAGCCTTTGAAACACTTGCAACATCTTCCATCTTGGCTTGTTTTCTTCTCCCAGCTGATCTTTGAGGTGGCTGTTCTAGGTAGCATCAGGATGCCCATATATTCTCTGCTGGCAAAAAGAGCAAAAGAGAAAAAAACAAGGTGTGAGTATAACTGTGCCCCTACCCTCTGTCCTGTAACATCCTCCACAGTGAGCTAATAAATACTCACTGCTCTCTGGGGAGACATTGGTATAATCTTCATCAGAGAGAAAAAGAAATATGGCAGTGGGAGATTTACAGTAACAATTACAAGCTAGACACCAAAACTGTTAATCACCAGCATCTGTAAGTGGGTGCTTACTGACAGGAGTTGAATTTTTAAGAGAACTGCTGGCACTTAACACACCTGGAAGTCAGATCCCTTATTTACTAGGAAATGTTCAGCTGCCACAGTCAGACCCCAGATCAGTCCCAGGAAAATGAAAACCTTTCCCTAAGGACTGGTATCTCACAGGGAACAATGCAGCATCCGACTTCTGGACCCTGTGTTCCTGCAAGGGCCATGCCAGGGGTTATCTCCAGCACACAGCAGGGGCAGAATCCTGGCACTGACAAGCACAGAGGGCAGATGGAGCCATCCCCTACACCAGCCAATGGGGATGGGCACAGAGAGAGCCCAAACTTCATTGTTTTTACATTATATGACAGAAAGAATTCTGTCACTGGGGATTCACAACTGTCAAGTCTTTCCTGACAAAGGTTGCCAAAGTAAGTCTCCCTCCAACAAATTTCTGCTCAGGGTACATGGTGGCCTCTACCCTAACAGTTCAGTCTGTCAGCACCGAGGCGCCTTTATTCCTTTTGTGGACTTACCCCCAGAGGATTTGCCCATGAGTCAGAGGAATTCCTGGTTTATAATTCATTGTTTATTTCAGAGTATCACCTTGTTTTTCATATCCTGACTGCCTGAAATCCCCCCCTCAATTTTAACTGGACACATCCTTCATCTTCCTTTCCTGTCTGAAACTATTGTGCCCTGTTACTGTGCACAGTTAAACACAGGCCAGGTCCCCCTTTGGAGCTGGCAATGTGAACTCCTTTAACACTGAGGAAATACCTTTGGGATCACTTGAGTAAGAGGAGAAAGTGAATAACACCTAGAAATTCCTCCAAAGAAATGTAAATTGTACAGGTTTCTGTCTCAGAGGGCACGTGCTGAGGTTGGACAAATAGGCAGCTAAAAGTACACAATGTCCTCATGTACTGCCAGTCCTTCTGAACCCCTAGGACAGAACCAAACAAATACACAAACACATCTAGGAGGTAGCAGGAGAGGAGGAGATATGAAGTCAGAACGTACTGCTGAGGTAAATTTGACACAATACCAATTAGTGTTTGGCGAAGTGGCTATCTCATTGTCAAGATATTTCCTTCAATATGTTTTCAGAAACTGGGACCATTAAATAACTTAGAAAGATTGCCAGCTCTGATTTCAGGAAGGAAACCTCCTCCCAGTTCCTCTCTAAGTAATTCATTTCTTTTGCAAATACTTCCTATGGATTGCATGTAAGATACAAATTTCTGAAACAGAGGAGATGGAGGGAAGCAACCCCTGACATAAAACTTCAGGTTACTTTCTAAATGACCTAAAAATCCAAGACATTCAGGTTCAAGGTATTCTGGTCTGCAAATCAGTCACAACCTGTACTGCAGCTGAGCTTTTATATAGTTTGAGTAATACAAACTTTGGTTATTTTTCTAATGCATCACCTTTCTTGACATAATATAAACACTTTAAGTGCACCTGTGTCAGTACACAGTGTTTACTAAAAGCCTGAACTCAATTTTGTGATGGTCTCCCAGTGAAGAAGCAGTAAAGTTCCTAAATTTCCCTGCTGGATTATATTTATTCTGACAGAAACTATGTAGGGGCAAATGCACAAAAGCAGGACTAGCAACCATTAAGATGATTTGCTACATCTTCCTTCTCCACAGTGCAGTTTTCTGTTCTGCCTGTGACATCTGGAAGAGCTACGCAGAACTGAATGTTAACAAACTTTATCTGAGCAGTGGAATACACGTTTTTGGAATTTAGGGAGTTAAAAGGACATCAGGATCTGATGAGTCTCCACCACCACTTCTGAAATTCAAAGGCTGTGTATCCTCCCTGAAAACAGAGCTCTTATCAAAACACTCCTCTCTACTGTGGTCCTTTGTCTCACTCTTCTGGAACATCTATTACTTCCTAAACAGAGTCAAATTCTGCAGTTTTTTGACAGGCCACTCCAGCTGAGTGATCCATGTGGCATTCCCTGGGACTCGGGTGCCAGCTGAGCAGCCAGGCTCCTGAAGGCCCTTCCACTCCCAAACACGGGAGCAGCAGATCCAACACAGCTTCACCTCTGAGCCAAACACTTCATTTGGCTATCAAGAAGCAGAACAGCTGGGGAGGAAGTTTAAGCCACTTGATCACTTTATAAGGAGCATTTTCCTTTTCATGAGTAGGATCAACAACTCCTCATTTTGACCAAACCTTGGAGATACATCACAGTTAAGCATGTGTGAATATGAGCTACTGAAAAAAAAAAAAACAAACAGTTGCAAGAAAATGATGATAAAAAGCACCTTAGTAGGTCCCTGCCTCTTCTGTGTTCATCTGTGTGGCCTGTAAAGTGTTGAGAGGCAAATAGAGGGAATGGAAAATCTACGAAGAAATTAATCTCTCCAGTCCAAATTTAGGTCACTTATTGTTAGAGGGAGGAGCTGCTTTTGTCACAGGCTTTATTGGGAACAGAAGTGGGAATTTAGGAAGCAGAAGACAAGGCTCTGATCTTTTGCTATGTCCTTTAAAGCACAAATAATTTTTAAAAAGAAATAGTTACTATGTTAATCCATGAACGGTATACCTAAGGAGGGGACAATGTCTCAGACATGAACTGAATAAGGCAGCTTCTAGGGAAACTCAAGCAAGATGTGCAAGTGTGGTAAAACTGACTTTGCTCTGGGGTGTTTCTGAAAATGAGATTAGTTTTACAGAATAACTACTTGTATTACCCTTCTACGGCTAACACGAGAGTAATAAAGAGAAGCACAAAGAGAACTACGCCTTCAGCTGACACTTTCCTGCCTTGAATCTGACATTACTTCATAGATTGGCTGGTTTAGCAAGCTTTAATAGCCCAATTAATTATGAACGTGATTTGCACAGGGTGGTCAGTTTATTTTCACTGACTTTTTATTATACTTCCATGGAGAGATATTTTACTCACTTTTGGCCACAGGAAAACAAAACAATATCTTCATGTCCATTAGAAATTATGTAGGCAGTGGAAAAAAGAAGACAAAACCTCCTCCCTAAGCTTACACCTCATGTCTGTCACAGCCACCCTTGACCATTTTTTCTTTTGTGTTGGACAGGGACAAACTTTCTTCTGCATGACTCTCCAAGGAATGCCTGGTGTAACCCAGGGGAGGGTTCAGCGGAATATATTTTTAGAAAACTGAGAGCAAAGAAAAAAACCAAACCTTTAAACTAAGAGAGACAATGACACTATAAACCCTCCTGGCCTGTGTTAATATGAGTCTGTTTATTGTAATACAATCTGTGACCTTCAGTGCACTGCCAGTGTCTGTAAATAATACAATGGGCTGCCTGTGTATCCCATGGGGATGGGAGTGCTGATGGAGCCTTTCAAAACTCAAATGGATGCCATAAGCTGACGTAGACTGTGCTATTGTGATTCTTATTTATGAGTCTCTCCTTTTTTTAAGTACAAGATACGAAGTCACAAAGTGGGTGGCAGAACAAACAACCGTCCGCTCAGTCTGAGCTGGATTTGAATGCCTATCTAACAGCCAGAAAAGTACTCCTGAAATGTGAGTTCCCTGCCTCTCAGATCTCCTGAGAACAGAGTAACAGCTCCTTCGACATATTTCTTCTATTTAAAACAATTCCATATTTTGTCACTGGCTTCTTAGCACTATGGATCTGTTCACCACCTACAGAACCTTCACAAAACTCCACACTTTTGGCTGAGATCCTCCATATATGGATGGTACCATTCCCACTATGGTCAGAACAGCATGGCTGTGACCCAGCTATGATCCAGCTTTGTACTCTGCAATAAAAACTGTTTGCCTTCACAATTTCTTACAAGGTTTCAGTTTACTGCCAGCCCTTGGAGTCATCCCACCTGCTCTACCAGTGGATGAAAACAAACCCAGGAGGAAACAGCCACAGACAGTGAATAGAAGGGACTTCTGCAAGCTGGGCTGATCACCACCCCTGCTTGGTTCAGCCACTCACACCTCAGGAAGGAGCTCACCTCTCTGTGTTCAGTCACAGGATGGTGTGAGCAGGCATATCCCCAGCACATCACTGGCACTGCACAGCCTGGGCACTGACAGATGGCACTGGAACAGTGGCCCTGGCCCCAGTGATGCATTTACCAGGTGAGCAGTTTTCATGTGCAAACCTCCCGTGCCTCTGCAGCCCCCCCTCACCTTGAGCCATCCTGCCAGCGTCTGTGGCACAGACCCAAAGCTCTGCAGGTGCTCGACAGAAACTCCTGGGAGATCACTGCCTGTGCACCAGCACCACCAAACTCCAGCCCCTTCCCCAGACTCCTAAAACTGACCATTCTATGAACAGAGCACTGAGAGCCCGATTCATGAAAATGCATACAAAGGGATTGCCCTGTATCTGTCCTGCAAAGGCCCCAAGCAACAAATAAACCACATCAACACTTGCACATCCCACCAGAGGCACAGTCATCTCAACCCATGTCACTATATTGAACTGCTTGCATAAAATATATACTTACAGAATGCCTGCTCTCCATAGAATCTGCAAAATAAAATGCAATGTATAAATTATGAAATGGCACCTTGCAGAATGACCAGTTTTATGTTCCAGAAAATACAGGTGTAGGTACTTCAACCTTTTTGTTCACTTTGCAATGATGTGAAATTCCTACCTACATCTAAGGTTAAAGCTCTGGGCTTTAGGGAGTATCCAAGTTCTAGTTTAATCCAAGTATAGGGGTGAGACCAGACATTTGGCAGCTTTTCTGATCATGTGCTAGAGCAGAAATCTCTACTGAGGGCACAACCTGTTACTGAACAAGAGGGTCTTCCTTTTAGAGGCAAGTTCTCATCAGCATTTTATTTCCTAATCCAATTCCTTGCCAGGAAAATAATGTATTACAGAAATACAATAGAGGATACAATTTTCAGGGCAAAAATAACGTCTTGCAAAGACACCTGACATTTTATTAATAAAAAGTTGCTTGTTCCAAATGAAAAACCCGAGGGCCAGCAAGCTCATTCCTTTTAGGGTCAGTGAACTGTAAGATTGGATCATAGGCTTCTTTCAAAAAAAGTGGATTTAACTATTCAGAAATTTCACAGAACACATTCAAACATCAAAATATAAATATTTCTTTCCCCTCTCAAAGTAACTCCAGTTTTAGACGAGGACTTCAAGTCTTGTTAAGTGCTCATCTGTATGTTCTCTTGAGATATTTCACATGTGACAAAAGTAAGTGCTGAATCTTGAAGGGTATTTCCTTGGAAAGTATATCAGATTCACTGGAGAGAGGCTGTGTGAAGAAAATTCATCTAATGTTCAAAACAAACAGGTTGGACTGGGCCTCTGGCTTAATCTTTCCAGTATTTTTAATATAAATGAGGGTTAGTTTCTGAATCTGTGTTTTTTCTAATTATATATTTTTAAATAGCAAATTTAAAATTCAGTCTTCTATAGGCAGAATGCTTTTGTAAATTTTGAAAAGTTCCCTGAAATCACTAAATGAAGGACATTATGCAGAGTACTACTACCATTATTAGACCCCCATAAAAGTCTTTCAGAAACTCCCTTGTCAGCCAGCAGAAGTAACAAGGAAACTGAATGCAGGTGAAGGTCTCTGGCACAGGACATTTGGAGTTTTCTACCCAGAACTTTTAGCCTATGCAAAGGATTAAAAACTACAGCACCTTACAGCAGAGCATGAACTCAATTTCAGGATAAAATTGATCTCAGTGTGTGGCAAGATTGATCCAGATATGTTCAGGCGTTATTAAACAAAATAAGAAGTTACATGGAACACATACAGAAGTATTTTTGCGTCCTGAAAGCCAAAAAACTGAACACAACCACTGCTGACCCAGTGCTACATCAAAGCTTGGCTTTAAGTGGACAAAACCATACATAAGGTTTATGAAATGAGGCATTAACAAGCTGTCGTTTAGTCTCTGTCACAATGTATTGTTCTCACAGGAAGGAGGAAATGAGAAATTTTGTGTAAATTCCAGACTTCAAACAACGGGATGTTGGCTACCCAAAGCTTGGAGGTCACAGTGACAGCAATCCTGCCTCCTTGTTACCTGTCACCCACATCCAGAGCTCTGGGGCTTTCTAACTGAGTGCCACAGCTCTGCCAGGAAATGTCACACTCTGTGGCTGGGGAAGTGCTGTGCTGATTTCTACCAGGTACCACTCAGGGCAGCCAGCAGGTAGCCACTAGTAAAGGCACTATGATACAGTGCTTTTGCTGATTCTTTACTATGTCAATCTTTTCACAATCATTTTTGTTTAAAAAAGAAAAGAAAAAAGAGGTAGTTTAATTTTTTTTTTACTAGTTTTACTGTAGAACTGAGAGATTTTTCATAACACCTGGCTTTCCCTTAGTGCCAAAAATGGGGAACTAATAAATGCTGGATTCTAGACATACAGAAAAATTGGTCAAGCTTCTGTAGAAGCTCCATGTTTTGTGAAAGGAATCAGAGCTGAAGGTCTGATACTGGTGATTTCTAAAATATTCCCAAGTCTAAAAAAGGTAGGTGGTTTTATGGACTTCTGATGGATCTAAACTCTTGCTTTTGCTTCTAGTTGGGATTTGAAATTCAAAGAACACATTTTTATGAAGGAGTACATATATCAGGAATTTAAGACACTGTCACCCCCACCTGCTCCACCATTTCTTGTTGCTGGAGGTTATAGAGAGGAGAATATGTGCCTCAACAGCTGCAATTGTCAATCCTCCTCCAAGCCTCCTCCAGCCCTGGTGAAAGCCAAGATGTCAGACCATGAACCAAAGGTGCTGAGTTGCAGACACACACAACGTTCTGCCAAGGTCTTTCCTGGAGCAGCAGCTTCCATCAGGGAATCTTGGCAGGCAGCTTGGGAACAGCTCTAACACGGGGCATGCACATAATCCAGCTCTGCACTGGAGGTTCAAGCAAGGTCAGAAGCTCCCTGCATACTTGTGCCTTATTGAAACCACTTGGCTTTGCCTGATTTTTGGCTGAAGCTATTGTTAGCATTTGGCTCCAGAATCAATGTCTCACAGCCCCAGGCCTTAGTCTAGAATGTGTCTAGAAACCCAAAGATCCAAAGAGTTTTTATATTGGAGAGAGGACAAGTTATTTGCATGGGTTTGGACTGCCTGCAACTATCATGTGCTCATAATACCTGAGTTCTGAACAACATAATGAATCCCTAGGCCCTGTGAGTTCTTTCTGTGCTGGAGAAGGATTCAGTGGGAAATTCTGGCTAAGATGTAGGTGTTAAGCCTGAGGTTCAGTAGCAGGAAAGTATTTGAGCAGATTTCCTGATTGCTAGAACTGATTTCAAACAGATTTGTTCCAAACCTCTGAATGCAATGGGGATTTCTCATGCCTCTTTCCACTGGGATATATTTATTTTTCCATAGTACATTGTTGGTTGCTGTAGGACTCTTAGAATTTCCTGTCTCACTGCTGCAGTTGCTTCCAAGTGACCAATTCATTTTTCCAGACTTAGCAGCATAAAGGCTGCATTTTGTTTGCTGGACTTCCACTTTCCTAATAAGAAATTGAGAACTGTTATCTTGCAATAAGCCACAATGAGCTCAGTCCTGTGCACCTAAGATCAGTGCAAAGCCTGTCACTGACTTCTGTGAGCTTTGGGTCTGACACACAGCAGACAGAGTTCACTGAAGGAGCAACAATGTACCAATAACATTATCTTCCACAGGAAGTGTCCTGGAAAAACGTGAGGAAATCTGGGAGCTGGAGCTGGCTCCAATTCTTCTCAGCAACACGAACAGGACTGTGCTACCCCAAGAGCTGGGATCAACGTTGAGGGAAGGGCTGGAGCTGAGATAAAGAACCAGCATGGAGATGCTTGGGCTTCCTGCCCCTGCTGTCTCTCGGGAAGATGAAAGGTGTGATGGAAATAAATCACGCCTGAAAGAGCCTCCACCCAGGCAGCTGAAGTCATGTGTGACACATCCTGACCCTCCCTCAGGAAGAGCTGCCAGCCTGGACTGCTGGGCTCCAGCACAGCCAAGGGAGGCAGCAGGGCCACAGCCATTTTATCATTCCTGGCAGCCTGCTGATTTACACAATTGCCTGTTTTGCTTAAGTTTTGGACTATATCACTTCTTTCTGAACAAAAAGCACCAACGTTGGGACTGGCCTGGATATTCCTGATTCACAATATGCTTTGGTCTTTTCACAGAGCAACCAGAGAAAGCAGGATTTTAAGGAAGTTAGGTAATTCTGGTGAGCCTGAAGGACTTTTACACAAAGGTGTTACTGACCTGAATGGCACTAACTGTGACCATTCCCAGACTGCCATTTGGATATAAGGTCTGGTTTAAAGTTGAGGCTTGAAGTTTTTGGTATTTTACGTAAATTATTAAAGTAACAGCCCATTGCTCTAGAAAAGGCTTAGAAACAATACCCAGGTGAACATTCTGAGCACTAGATATGTTTCTGAATTAAACTCATCTTTCAATAACAATGCAAGGACAACTTCTTATCTCACAGTTGCTTGCAGAGACAAAGTGAGCAGCATCCCCCTTAAACTCTCATTACAGCAGAGGAAATCCAGCATCCATCCAACCAGAGAGTGACATTATTTGACTTTCAATCAAAACATACCTGACTAGAATGGAATTTCATTAATTACCTGCTTTTCCCACTGCAAATGAGTTAACTGTAGTTAGCCACATGCAGCTCTTCTGGGATTTGAAATGTGCATTTAACAGTTTGTTTCTGTCCATCTCTAATGTAAAACCACCTCCTGAGTCCTGGCACTCAGAACGAGGAAAACAGCACAGCAGGGAGGATGAGGTGTCTTATCCACAATGTGGTGGGGGCACTCAAATGGTAGAGGCAGTAGATAACACAGCCAGCACCAGGAAAATAAAAAGAAAAGGAGAAATGACAGATGCTCAGCACACTGCCAGTGGCCTGGGACTTGGGAAAGCTCAGAGCATTATTTGCACTATGGATTCATGGTGCAGATTTTGGATAAGAACAAGCAACAGCTATAGAACTCAAAATACAGGAGCTGGTTATTGCTATGGCATCTGCTTTACTGGGGATAGCAGTGAGAGTTGTCAGAAAGAGGAACAATGTCTTAGATCAGTCACAAAGAACTGCATCAGACATAACTACTGACTGTTCTTCAGCTTCCCCTCTAGTGCACACCATTTCTGCAATGCACTGTCAACCCCTTCAGAAGACAAAATTGCTTATGAAGCACTCAATTCTAATTAAACCACAACAGTTACCTATGAACAAATAATAATAAAATGTTACATAGGTCTTAGGAGTTAAATCTGTCAAACTGACAGCAATTCCCAAGCTCATGTGATTTCCCCAAGGAGACATTGATCTGAATCATTGCCTTCCTGAAGCAGGTTGTACTCCTGGGCATTTGCTCAAAAATACCAAAGAATAGAATGGTAAATCAACTTCTGCATCCACTAGTCATGTTCAACATCTGTCACAACTGGCATAATTTAATATGCTTAGATTAATATATATTAAAGTAGACAGAATGTCTCATAGGGATCCCCCACTGCATTGACACTTTGCCACCTCACAGCCACACAGCCTATAAAAACCCAAGGTGCTGTCACATTAGCTGTAACCTAGAAATGCATTGCTGGGTGATGCACTGCTTATCTAATTGCAATACTTTTCCTGTGTATCAGTCAGGAAAAACAGATGTGATTGAAACAATAAACTGGTACTGTGTTTCCAAGAATAACTGAAACTGCACAATGTTATGCATAGAAGAGCAGGTGGACTGCAAGATTAAGGGGTGTTTGCAGATCCTCTGGCTCAGTCTTTCAATCAGATCCCATTTCACTGCAGTTCCCTCCTTAGGGTGTTACAGCCTTTCAAGTGCTCTTTGAATTTCAGCTCTGCTGTACCAAGCTGGAGTTTACACCCTTCTGGTACATAACACATACTGTTGTGCCAAAACCAGAGCTGGTGAGTGGTGTGACAGTCACCCTCACACCTGGGCAGAGCAGCTGAGGGTTATACAGCAGCTTCTGAGGCTTTTTATAGGTCCAGTTCACACCTGTTGGAGAACATTTCAGAACATTTGTGGCCTTGGGGCTCAGCCCTAAAATAAACTGTGTTTTTTCTCTTGGTGGTCCTGCATGAAGTGCCTGGCCATGCTCTTTAGTGTGAAAGATATTCTGATTTCCCCCCCAAGGCTATGAAAAATGAGAATAACAACAGGCACAGCACCAAGGATTCCAAAATTCCTTTGCCACTGTTGGCACTCTCTAAACACTTTGCCTTAAACAGATGACCTAATCTCTGTTTATTCAGCTGTAAAATGGAGATAAAAATTGCCATGTAAGTCCTAACAAGGGAAAACTAAGTAATGTTTTCTCAAGTACGTGGAGACCCTCACATAAAAGATTCCCCAGAGACAGAATATTCAGAATATTGTGTCAGAGGTGGGAAATGCCTTACAGAAAAAATAGAAAATTAAAGCACAACAACCAAAAATTAAAAATGGCACACAACAAAGCCTGAATGGGGACAAAACGTGAACTGTTTGCAGCCCTAATATTTACAAATCTACACTTCCTAACACAAAGAGAGGAGAGGAAATCCTTTCCGATTTAGACTTGGACAAACTCTGACGAAATAATCTCCTTTTAACCCACTGCCTCTGAGCTCATTAGTGCCACAACATTTAGAGACAGCAATAGCCAGCAAGCTGCTACTGCCCACACACACATCTGTGGTAGAGGAGCTGCTGAAATGATCACATTGCTTTAAAGGCTTTTGGAGTCTGTTGTTGGAGGTTTTATGGATATTTGCTGGAGTTACACCCAAAGCAAATGAAATATCTTATAGCGTGTGACAAACATGCTCAATTAAGAGAGAAATGTTTCTCCTGAGCAGTTGGAGATAACAGGACATAGAATCCTGATCCCTAACGAGATCTAGATTCAGATCCAGATGTATGGCCCAAATATTCAGCAGATCCAGCACAAATGGGCTGAGGAAGTACAAATATGAATATTACTGATTTCTGAGGAACCATGAAGGTGTCATACAATTTATCAACTCCTGTGATGTGGTAGCTGCACTTTGGTATGTTCCTCTGTGAGTTGCAGCTTTTCTCTTTTTGTGGAACTTTTCTTCTAAATAATCAGTCTAAATATTCAAAAATATTAAATATTAAAGTATTCAAAAGTATCAAAATATCCAGTCACAAATTTATCCCTAACCTCCATACACATGCTTCCTTAAAGTGTTCCATTTTTCACTAGCTTACTTACCATTATTAGATTTTCTGATTTCACTATAAACTGTTCCAGTCCCCTTCTGTTCAGGAGCTGGAAAATATATTGGCATAGAATCAATTTTTTTTTTTTTTTTAGTATTTTTGTTTGTTTGTTTGTTTGCCTTATGAAAAGCTCCCTAAACAAACAGAACACACTTTTTTACCTCCAGAGGAAGCAGCTACATAAGCAGCAATGAGCCTGTGGAGTCTGTGAAAAAGCAAGTACAACCCTCTCCCCACACCTGGCTTCTAAGGGTCTGAGAGAAGGATGCCTCCTTCCACATAAAAATGATGATGAAAATCTGCTTCCTTTTCTAAATTTGACTTCAACATTCTAATAATCTTCCTCTGAACTTGAGCCAATACTGCTTCAATTTCACAGAGACAGCTACCACTTGAGAACAGTTTCTCTGGGTCACTTTGAAGAGCTTCTTCAATTTGTTCGAAGGATTTAGGGATCCTAGCCCTGAGGAGATCTATCACTGGGAAGACTAACTACAAACTCTTTTGGCAACTAGCCTGATTAAATCTTAAAGGCACAAAAAATAATTTAAATTGCTGTGCTTTGTGAAATATCTCAGAAGAATATTTGCAGATTTCACACTGCACAGCTTCCATTTAGTGCTGTCTGGGAAAGGTCTCCTGTGGATAGAGCCTGGCCTAAAGGCCTGAAAACAGCAAGAATCATTTTCTCTGTGGTCAGCATAAACTTCTGGCTAGTAGGAAATTAGAATAATCTCCTGGAATTATTGTATGCCTTCAGTTTAAAAATCTCTGGGCAATCAAAGTGCTCCAGAACTGTGCATTTAAAACCACTTTCTTCACTTGCTGTAAAGGTCTGTGATGGCAGAGTCCAGGAGTTTGCTGTTCATGGATCTTAAAGTGCTTCAGAAACACTCATTCATTTCAGTTAAACAGAGTCTCCTAGCAAACCTCAGAATTCTACCAGCATCACCTCCACTTTCTGTGGACCTTCAACAAACCAAACAGTTAAATTTTTCTAGTTAAAGTTAAATAGAAAAAAAATATTAATTGTTGTTCCCTCTTTGCAAAAAAATGGAAAGAAATTCACATTTCTGTGTTTTAGCTCTTAAAATCCCCTAACATTTAAAGAATTCAGACATCATGATTTGCAGACTCAGAGTCAGGACTGTTACTGTTCTGCATTGCCCTGAAGAACCCAAGTGTCTCTGGCACCACATTCTAATTTCCCAAAGCTAATTTTTTTTTTTTAATTCTGTTCAGCATCCTTTAAATGCTGTGGGCTAACACATCAGAATGGAGTTGCAATACTGCTATTAATTTAAACAATGGCAGCTACACTTCCCCAAGTGCCTAATCACAGCTTTCAAACTTGAAGCTTTGGCATGAACTTTCTTTGCAAAATAATTTGAAGTTCTCAAGGCATATTTCAAATCCTTACAGACTACTGCTTAAATGATCAATTCAGTTTCCAGTGAAGTAAGAATTAATCTTCTTGGAATTTTAATAAAAGGTAGCTCATTTTGTTTAGGACTCTTTTTTAGCAGGTTACAGTCCTAAATCTACTCCTATTGACTCCATGCAAAGACTTGCTTTGAGGCATTTCCTTAGTTGGTTTTTTAATTTTTTTATCATGCCCGTTTCATTATATTGTGATATAATGCCACTGCCCATGTTATTTCCTTTGTCAATCTTCCAAAAGTCGTATGAACACTGAAGAAATGTGCCAGGAGAAATTACTTGGATGATTTGACATTTTGTTCCCACTAATTGTATAATGTTGCCACCCTGCAGATAACTAACCAGATATAAAAGTAAAAGAAGGAGAACATTCTTACTCAGCCATGCTTAGCAGTTTCTGCCTTGTCACTTTAGGGATATTTCCTGATCTGACTTTAGCTCCTGCTGGTTTTGCTCAGATTCACAACAAAGGGTCTAAATCACCTTGCCATCTTTTTTCTCAACTAAGCCTTAGAAAAGACAAGCACTGTATTTTTGTCAAGCATACAAACTTGGTAAGTATTGAATTCAATAATTCCAGAAAGAAGTCTTCCAGAAATGACCTCAGACATGACTTGAAAAACAGGGTAAAACAGTGTTTTTAAATGTAAGTAATTCTTTACTGATAAAGACAAGGTGTACATCCTTCTACAATAATTTCAACTTGTTTTGAAGTGACATCCAATCAATCCAGAAATTCCCAGAAGTGACATAAAGGCAACTGTTACAGCTCAGATACTGCAGCATTTATTGTAGTAGTCTTTCAGAGTACACAAAATACAATTCTCCTGCTCCTGAGAACATTAGTATTGACATTGACAACAGTAGCAGGAGGAACAAATTATTGGAAAGATAAATTAAATTGAGGTTAGGCCAGAGAGATCAAGGAAATCTGCAGTTCCTCAAAAGGCAGAAGGAATCAGACTGGAGGAGCAATGTATGCCCAGAGAAAAGGTAAATGTGATTTGCTTTGTCTTCATTCAGAAAATGGAAGGAATCAAAAGAGGCGTAAAAGGGATTTGCAGCAAGGTGATAATCTGAAAGTTCTGTTCCCCAGGAAGGGCTGGTCATACCCACAGACAGACATGAAAGAATATTATGACTGGATACAAAACCTTACAATAACACCAACACTGCAGAAGTATCAGTTGCAGTCCTATGGCCAAATTCTCCCCGTGGGTGTACATGGTTATAACAAGGGAGTATTAAGAAACTTGGCTTTGCTTCCCTTTTCCCAAGAATAAATCTCACACTGTTTTCATTGTGATAGGCAGTGCAAAGCTCAGGAAATAACTTGGTTTCATACAACTCCTTCTGTTTAAGCAGCATCCTCAGGATGCTCTCAGAGAGGAATACATTAAATACTTTCAGTGCAGTTTCCATTTCCATAACCAAAGCACTCCACTGTGTCCTGGGGCAACAAAGAAAATCGATCAGGGAACTGTTCCTATCTCTGTATACTCAAGCAGAACTCAGCCTTACAGAATCTATCAGTGTTCTGTGTGCCACACATAGGTCTGTAGCATGAGGCAGCATTCAAAATAATCTGATCTCATTTACACTCCATAGTAAACATTATTCTGTGGTTTGATGGGGTTCTGTCTCCAGAGCATAGATACTGTCCTATTACTTAGTCTGATATACAGGAATAGTGTTAGATAGCAAGAATGGATGAAAATGCTGTTTTTATAGATGTTGTTCTCTAATTTAATAGGGCTTTTAATTTAAATAATGCACTATCATATCTTACTGTTCGACACCATTGTAGAATGGTGTGCACAATACCATTGTAGAATTGTAATGCACACTCAGAAACAGCTGCAACAATTACTGGCCCTATTCTGAAGAAGAGTACAACAACTTTGGTCTTTCAGTGCAGAATTTAGCAGAGGTGGGTAAATGGCCTGCTTAGAACACAGGGGAGGCTCTGTGATGAATGATACCAGGAAGGGAAAACAGCAAGGCCAGGAGGACTGGCTGTTCCGGGAGGGCTTGGCTGCCAAGCCTGAAGAATGAGTTGCCCAAACATCTGTGCTGCCAGCTAAACAATCATGTCTTTGGTCTCTGAAATAAGTGACTAGTCCTTCCTACCAGGAAGAAGGAGATTTATCTATTTCTTCTTCATTCTGCTTCTCATTCAGCTGAAACAAAGAAGCAAGAGCAGAGCACAAACTTCTCTTGCAGGGTTTATTCACTCTCAGCTACTTGGAGCTTTTTGCAAATTTCTGAAAGGTTTAACAGCTTTCAACACAAGGCCACAATGGAAGAGCTCCCCAGACGACACAGAATGATTGAAGTGGGCATTTGGGTGGTAAATAAATTTCCATGGTATTTCTCCTTCAAGGCTGCAGACATGTACCTCAGGCCCACACTCTGAGGTCTGGTTACTGCAGGGAGGAGGACAAAGTTATCTGGGCATCAATATCCTCATTTCTCTGTTTACAGTGCCACAAAATCCAGGATGGTCTCCAGGCCTCTCCAGAAAAAGAGGCTAAATCAACATTGGTCTCTCTTCTCTATCACAAGTGAATTACAGCTTCGACCCTTCAACCAGTTCCTTTAGAAGGAGGAAATTCCATTGGTTTCTGTTCTCTCCATTATCTTACCCTGTGGCAACCTCAAGTGGCTCTCAGTGAATTTGGTCTCTTTAACATGGGTATTTCACAGCAGGCTGCCTCCAGGTTAGAGCCACAGCTCCAGCTGGGCCCCCTGCTCCACAAAGCCCTCCAGTAAAAGGGAATTATCCTAGGGGAGGAACTGCAGCACAGGAGCCACAGCACGAGCCAGGTTTAGGAGCACTACTGGCAGGAGACTGTCAGCACACAAAGCACAGCCCTGGCATTCCCAGGAGCCAATACCAGGCCAGTGTCAGGGAGCAGCAACAGCCCCAGAGCTGCTCCCAGACATAAACCAGAGGGACTGGACATTTTATTACCTCTGTGAGGATCAAGCGTGGAGACTTCAACTTCAGTGTAATCCACCTCAGCACTCTCAAGGTCAGGTCCTGCCCCAAAAATATCAAGAAGATGTTTCTTTGTAGGACTACACACTTCATTTGAGCTGTGGGCCTGACTCTGCTGCCACTGAAATTAATGGACAAGTCCCAATTGATTTTGATAGGTGCAGGACCAGGTCCTACTGATGGCAGATGGGAGTTACTCTGCTAAGTTGTAAGGCCAGCCCATTCCTGAGGGTTGTCCCATTCTGAAGAGCAGAAGGCAGATTTCTGAAACTGTGGGACATGCAAATTGTGCCTAAAACTGTTACTTGCAATGTAACACCTTCAAAAGTGGTACAACAGAAATTGGAGTTGGGAATTACCAGACCTTTTCCCATATTCCTGCTCCAGCTGCTCTTCCCTTTTTTTCCCTGCCATTAATTTCTCATTTTCCGTGGCTGCTATGGCAGGACACTTCCCATTCTCCACTTCCCTCACATTTCAAGCCATCTTTATGTCTTTCATGGCCTCCCTCATCACCTCTCATTCTCCAAATTTCTGTTTTGCCAATCAGCCAATTTCAGCGTTTTTCTTCTAAGCTGCCTCCAAGCTCCCCATAAAACATTTGGAATGGAACCCATATTCCTCCTCAAAATGCTTCTCTGCCACAATACCCACAGCAAACCTGGCAATGATCAGACATCTGACTTACTGAGACCACTGGCTGACAGGTCCTGGCTACCTGGGTACAACAGACACAAGAAACAGCTCTTGCTTTCTACTCTGTTTTTCTTAGGGTGGGTATGGTTTTCTGCCACATTTCTGTAAGAGCTGGAAGGAACCACATCATTCATTCAGACTGAAATCCTGCAGAATTGATTTGGCAGATTATTTTATTCAGATTTCATAGCAGGTTATTTTTAGATTTAATTCTTAAATATTTCAAGATCCAAAGAAGTGAAGAAAGGACAGAGAAGTAAAAGAAGCAGAAATCTGCAGAAAATCTTGAGTTTTAAAGAAATCTGAATATTTGTTAAATAGAACTTAATATTTTGAGTATAAATTGTATTTTTACCCCAGCCATCATTAGGTGGCCTGGGATCCAGCACAGCTAATTACACTCCATAACACAATTGATAAAAGGGTCCTCTTGGTGTCATTTTGGACAAGGGAAAAAAGGGATGGCCTATCATTACTACCTCACTACTACCATTAGAAAACATTGAGACTTTCAATTATAAAATAATTCAAAAATTTATTGTTTAAGTATGGAATTACCTTTACTCTCATCTGTTGATTTCATGTGGTTTTCATTATCTTCAATGTAACCTGATCCTAAAATATGAAAGCCAAAGTAGAGCTGACAAAAAATTTGTAACCAATGAAATAAATGAGTTACACAGCTGCTATTCCTACTGTCATTATTTGTATTTCTATAAAACACATTCTACTTTTGGATTCCCACCTAAGACATTCAGATAGGAAGAATGTGGCTTTTTAAACAATCAGCTAACAAACACACAAGGGGCAACTTTGTCTATGTCAGGTGCTCTAAACATCATGTCTGCCTGTCATTGTCCAGTGCACTGAGATCCTGCAATGAAAGGTGCCCAGGCAAGTTAACATCTCTTTACTGTGGCCACATCACAGGACCGTGTGTTACAGCTCAGATTTCCTCTCTGAAATAATTTTCTTGCAGCTGTGTCAAAAGCAGAAAGTAATTTTCTTTTACCATGATTTCTCCATCTGTGATATTGTCAATTGATTGCCTGGGAGAAGTGTCTGAGCAGACTTATAAACCAATCTGTGTAAGACGTGCTCATAAAAACTGTACAAAGACAAAATGACAGAAGATACCTTGGACAGTGTTATTGGTATCCCTCTGTATTCCCAAAACATTGGGCCCCATCCAAACAATAACTATGAAGTCAAAAACTTTAAATAAATGTTTAATTAAACCAATTAACTAACAGTCTTATAGCAAAATACCCTACCTGAATAGTAGTTTCCATCATTGGGCTGTCTTGTTAGTTTTTCACTTGTCAAGTTTGGAGCCAAGGCAGAGCTGGAAAACAAACCAATAAAATTTGATGTAATTATCCAAAACCAGTCAATAAGACCAACAACATGATTCTGTGCAAAGATCAGTCACGGTCTATGCTGACTACCACATATTCTTAATCACTGAAACTTGTGAAAATTTTGTCTTTGCTTTAGGAGAAGCACAAGGAAACTTTAGGGTCAAAAATTGCATTATTCTTCTTTAAGACCTCTGTATTTTCAAGTTTATGCCATATTTAAATGCATTCAAATACAGACCTGACATTCTTGTATTTCACTTAGCTGGCCTATTTTTCTAGAGTATTTCCTCATCCTGTTGTTGTGTTAGCAGGTGGTAAATGAAGCACAACCATCTATTGTCTGCAGGTGTGCACTGTAATAAGCTATATTTATGTGAAGCAAAGCTTACAACCTTTATACACAGAAATACTGCACCACTGTCATAAAAGCAGGTGCAGTAACCCCAGATGGCAGCTAAATATCCCACAGCCACTAACTCACTCCCCTCTCCGCCACGGAGGGATGGGGAGAAGGACTGGAAAAAGAGAAACCCTCATGGATTCACAGATAGGAACAGTTTAATAATTCAAATAAAGTGAATAATAACAGCAATGAAAAGGAGAGAGAGAGAAAAAAACCCCAAGAAACCAAGGGATGCCCTGAGCAGCGATCAGCTCCTCCCGCAGTTCCAGGCTCCGTGCGGTTTTGCCGCCGGGGCTGTGCTGTGATAGTGACCAGCATCTGCTTTATTCCATCTTCAGCAACCCCACAACAGAAGGGTCTTCCAAGTGGTGGGACCAGGCAGCTGCTTCATTTCCTCCATCTCCAAGGCTGCTACACTGAAAGCCCACCAGGATTCTTCTGGGTCCTTGAAGTACCTGCTCCTGAGATAGCCTACGCCCATGGAACCCCTGGGCCAGTCCCGGGGGGCTTCTGCCACACATTCCCAGCCAGGCTGATTTCATAGCTCTTGGAATGCCCCTCCAGAAACAAGTGGGTTCTGCCCCTTCACAGCCTGATGACATCAGGGTACACTGTGCACCCGTGTCTGTGACAGCCTTATACTCCTGGGGGGCTGACGTACAGGCCACGTGATCCACACCGTGCATTAAACAAGGCTGTCCCTCTCTTCCACACGGCTGCAGGCAGAGCCCCTCTAGTCTTGGTCATGGGTTTATCCACCTCGCTTCTTGTGAAAATGGAGTAAAATTCCTTTCCATAGGATCAGGAGTTAGGATCAGCCCTTCCACTCTGTCTGAGGAACTGCCCACTACAGACCACAGTGGTATCTCTCCCGGAAGAACCCTCTCTTGTGATTATTTTTCCTTGCAATTCAGGTAGGGCTGAGGAAGAATTTCCATCCCACTTCCTCATCTTGTCTCTGTAGGCCTGCAGAAAAAAACAGTGTATCCCCTGGTATGTACCCTCAATAGCCTCCTTTGAACAAACCACCCTTTCTTTACCAGCTGAGATTCTGGAATGTGCATGTGGGGAGTAGAATATATTCTCTTTGAGTTGCTCAACTGGTTTCTCCACAGCAGGGGCAAGGGAGGAAGAGATTTTTCTGTGCACTGCTAGAGCTCGGGAGCTACTGCCTCCACCATTGGTGCCCCTTTGTGTGTCCAGACCACACTGCCAGTGAGTTGGTGTCTGATGATGGTGCACTCTGGTGTACAAGTTTCTGATACATGGTTTGTGCACGTTAGACTTCATCTGGATCTGTGAGTGACCATGTGTTGTCTGGGTCATAATCAATTATCTACCTCTAAGCATGGCTAATTCCCTCCTGTACTGGGCACCTCTCTCCATTATGGTCCATTTGCCTGGGTGAAACAGAACATCTTCCTTGAAGAAATACCTTTTCTTGACAAGAACTGCCTCCAGAGACTGAGAACCTGAGTTACTCTTCCAGTCACCTTGTCAATTCACCCTCCCCTAGAAAACAATCACAGCTGCTTGGCTTCCCTACCCTCTAATTCCACACCACCAGCCCCATTATCCCAGCATCAGAGCAGCCAGGTGATAACGTGCTCACCTAGATGATGGCTGAAATCCTTCTGCATATCCCGCAGCTCACTCAGGGATAGGGATCAAGTGCCTCTTGTTCTGCCTCTTCCTCCTGTTCATGTTGTGACCCTGCTTTGTTCTTCTTTACTAAACAAGCCATCTTACCTGTGCATTTCTCTTCCTTTTTTGAGGGGCCACTGCTACAGACAGGAGTTGGTTCAGCTGCATCACCCACCCCTGGGGTGAGTAATCACAGTGCTGCCAGGGTGTGAGGAGTCACAGTGCCTGTCACTGGAGTCTGAGTGCCCACTGTGCCTGTCGTGGGGGTTGGAGTAGCTGCAAATAATTTTTTGACCCTAAACAAGAGCTGAACCACATTCAGCCACTTGCTGGTTCCTACCAATAGGACCATGCTGGTTCTAACATCCCAAGTGTATTCAAATTTTTCCTAATTCTCAAGTGCTCTGGTAATTAGGCTGGAGAAGAAAGGGAGGCTGTGGGAAGATGTCTCTCCTCCATAGGCTGGTTGTCCGAGGAATGGGGTAAAAGATGTCATTGTGAGTAATTCCCAACAGGTGTCTCCCCTCACACAGGTGACTGCAGTGCTGAGACCCCACGAGGTGAGTTAAACAACACCCTCAGCCCTGCCCCAAGGCAACAAACACAACAGGGTGCAGAGTGCAAGGGATTGGAGAACACGGCTCTGAGAGCAAACAAATCAACACTGTGACCCGAGCCTATTAAACCACAAGGAATGCTTGTGACAAACTTGTTTCAACATGCACTGGTCAGATTTGTGACAACTTGTTTCAACATGCACTGGTCAGATCTGTTGTTAACTTCGAGTTCCACACTTGCTGCCAAAAAGGGCTGTTGTGGTTTAACCCCAGCTGGTAACTAAGCACCCTCCCTCACCCACCCCACTCCCATGGGATGAGCAAAAGGATTGGAAAAAGGTAAAACCCAGGTAAGAACAGTTGAGATAAGAACAGTTTAATGATTGAAATAAAGTAAAATATAATAGTAATAATAATAATAGTAGTAATAATATAAGGAGAGAGAGAGGAGTAAAACTCAGGAAAAACAAGTGATGCTCAATACAATTGCTCAGCACCTGCTGACCAATGCCCAGCCCAGCCCTGAGCACTGACCAGTACCTCCCAGACAATTCTCCCCCAGTTCCTCTACTGAGAGTGACACTCTGTGGTGTGGAAGATCCCTCTGACAGTTTGGGTCAACTGTCCTGGCCACGATCCTGCCTGGCTTCTTGTGCCCTTGCTCACTGGCATAGCATGGAAAACTGCAAAGTCCCTGACTTAGTGTAAGCACTACTTAATTAAAACAGCAGTGTTATGAAATCATTCTCACACTAAATGCAAAACACAGCACTGTACCAGCTGCTAAGAAGAAAATTAACTCTATCCCAGCTGAAACCCAGACAGGAAGGCATCTTACCCAGACATCTCCATGGATGGTCCTTTAGCTTGACAGAGAAAAACAAAACCATCGGTTAATAGGTTGTACAAGTACAAAAATTTATGAAAACCAAAAATATAGTGATTGTCTACTCCTGTCAGAATTATTTCTCCTGGCTATCACAAAATTAATTACCTCACATCTTATTTTATTACCTCACATTTATCTTGCAGGTCCCTTAAATCTCTCTTTCACAGAGAGCCCTAGATCTCAAACCTCAGATTTTAACCTAGCCAATTTAAGCAATCTGGGACATCCAAATGCTCCAAGTTTTCCCAAATAATTTGCCATGTACAACATATCAAAGGATAAATCAGATTTACTTATTCTCTGAAATAACTAGATCTAAAAAAAAATACCTTAATGATAAAAGACAAATCCCTAAATGAAATTGTATTACAGAGTGGAAGAAAAAACCTTAATACCATAAACTAATAATCTAAATTTGCTTCATGAGGACTAGAGAAGTAGCTCAATTACACCTGAGTTGAGACCCCAAATCAAATTGTTATAGCTCTATAAGGGATCAGAAACCTCCTCCTGTCTGCCTCTACATTGCCTAAGGCTGAATTCCAGATCTAGGACTGCATGGGAACAGTGTAATTCTGGCCTGTACTTTACAGCCTTTGCTTCCCTAGTGCCTGCCCAGCACTATTAGTTATATTATTGCCCAATATGCATATAAAGCTTCAGCACATTTGCAGCCTAATTTGGGTCACATGGCGTTTCTAAGTAGATTCTTTTAATTGTATTTAGTCATCTCTGAAGCCTCACCCCCACAAGCCTTTGCTGCTGAGACAAATGCAAGTTTAACTGTAATATATTTGTCCCCAAACAAAGAGAAGAGAACCATTCATTACCATTTTTCTTCTTACGCAAAAACCACCACAAAGCAACTGCTCCTGCTCCTGCCATGGCTGTTAGAACAAATGCAGCAATGACTCCTTTCTGCCAAGCTGCTAAGATGACTGCAAATAAGAAAAGCATGTTTAAGAGAGTAGTTACAGTGATAGGTCAACACTACCAAATTCTGCAGTTCCTGACCTTTCATTTTACTACATGTCAACCTTCTTACACACTGGGGAAGATCTTGGATGAGACTTGTGTGCCAAGTTCTCTAGTGAGCCTCTCCCTGGTGACCAAAAGCTCAGTACATAACAGCGTGGTTTAAGTTTGCATCTTGCTCCTTTGACTTTTGGGCATCCCCTAAATTTTTCTATGTAAGCTGGACAATCTCCATTTATAAAGAGACTCTCTGTTATTATCTCTCTGTTTAACTCCCGACAGTGGTGGAACAAAACCCACCAGAGTAAGGTGGATTTAACCACTCCAGTAAGGGAGTTACACTTAGGAACATCTCAGATCAGATATGCTCACCTCTAAGGGTGACAGAATAGGCAGCCTGTCATTAATGAGCTCACCACTGATGGTTATTGGACGGCTCCTCACGTCCACGCTGGCTCGGTTCGAAGCCATACAATAATAGGTCCCTGTGTCCTTCCTCTTCATTGTTTTCTTGTGCCATATGGTTCTGTCTGAATATTCCCTTACTTCATGTAGAAGAACTTCATGATCGGCTTTTTTAAAAAACTTGAAGTCGATTGGCCAAGATCCTTCTTTCACAGAGCAGAGGAAAGCAGTATCACTGCCAACTTCTACTTCTCCATACGGAACACTGCCCAAACTGGCACCCCTGATTGGTACTACAGAGGAAGGCACAAAGAAAACAAATATTAGCACTATTAGAAATAACTTTGATGATAAAATATTGTATTGTAGAAATGCTTGCTTCAATGCTTAGTTAAACAGAGACTGAATGCACAGTATTAGTCTTCCTGAACAGTTTCTGCCAGACAGCATCCTCTAGTAAATATTTTTATACACCCAGAAATAGAGAGGGCACGATAAAGAAACAAAGCAGACACAGGAAGAAATTACATCCATTCCTCCAAGGTCAGTCAGTCTCTTTCCTTAAAATAATTTTGATGCCCCTCTGGCCCCAGCCTACAAATGATTTAATTTCCAGAAATAATAAACTCAGCAGTTCCATTGTGTAAATAATTATGGAGCAATTTATGTAGTTCTGCCTTCATAGTTATGTAGAGTTATGCTGTTTTATGCTAACTCTGTGGTATGTGTATTCTTGTAACTTTTAATATACAATAGAGGATGTCAGGAGATAATGGATTGAGTTCTCCAAAGACATAAGCAAATCCCAAATTTCAATGGTTACAGAATACAGCAAACACGAGGAGAGAAGTTAGTTTGCATGTGAACAAGTTGTAAGAATGTGCATAGCCAAACCATAGTTTTTAAGTCTGCTGCTTTACAAATGAAGCATATGAGCATACACAGAACTAGCCTAGGAGCAGATGAGCTTCAGCCTTTATAATTACAGGGGGAGAAAATGGACACACATTGTGTGATGCAAGACATGTAGAATGTCATCGGCTTTGCAAAATGTTTGGGATATGAAGCACGTTTTGCTAAAATTCCCAAAGAAAAATTCTCTGGATATATTATAAAAGTCTTTGGGGAAGGGCTATGGATAACACAAGGCAGATGTAAAGAAGGAATCATTAAGGCAACACTGCTACAAGAAGCAGAGGAAGAAAACCAGATTTGATATGAAAAGATGCTGGCCATGGAAGCTGTATTTATATTAGGAAGCAGATTCAGATATAACACATGAGTTACTACGACTGAGCCCCTGACATAGAATTGCTCTGGAAAACATAAGTCCTTTTCCAGATCTGGTGCAGACAGAAAGGACAGAATACAAAGAATTCAAAGTCACCACCTCACCAGTGGTGGACTGTGGAAGACTGGCTCACCAGGCCCCAAAAATGACCTTCTCCTCAGAACTTCTAAACAGTGTCACATATATCCCAAACCACAGCTCTGACAGCTGGGATACACCAGCTCCAGCAAAGAAATACCCACTTGTTAATGGACTAAGATTATGCTTTGTGCTTGTCTATTTGTACCTTGTTATTTCAAAATACTTTCACTTTAAATCTCCCTAGATAAAACACTTCAGAGTTTTATCATTCAGCTTCTCTCTACTGTTAGTAAACAGTGGAACTGATGAATTTAAGGTGAGTCCCAATGTGCTGTAGTCTGTGTGAATGCAAGGACTGTATTAAAAGCCCTGTTTGGGAGCTCAGCAAGTGGAGAGTGTGCAATAATCCAACAGACTCAGAAGAAATGCAACAATTTTCTGGATTTATCTGTTCTAGTCACACACAACTCAGTGTCAAAACTCAGCAGGAAAACAGCCTATTAACCACAGATTTATCTTATTAAGGGCAACACAATTTGGGTTTAAACCAAAACGCAAAACTGAAAACTCCTTGGCAGAGAGAAATTACCTCTTCTTTTTCAAAGATCAAGAATTGACTTCAGCTCTGGTCCTGGACTACTGTGCTGTGATAGGCACCTATTTTAAGTCAAGTGAGCAAGAACTTGTAAACATTTCACATCCATTTTGCTTAGTCCACCATTTGCTGCTACAGTTTCAAAACTCTAAATATGACATTAGACAAGAAGAAGAATTAAACAGACTTACCTATCACTGTGACATTTAGAATATTGCTGGTTTTCACACCACTGGAGTGATTGTTTCTAGCATCACATTTGTATCCTCCATTGTCATTTAGTCCAATATCTTCATCCAAGAACGTAGCATATGTGTCATTAGTTACATTTTTCTTAATTTCATCCCCTTTGTAGAATGTGAATGTTATTGGTGGAGTTCCCATCACTGAATGGCAGATTAATTGTAGAGGCTTCCCTAATACCACCTCTGGTGAACCACTGACAACAGAAAGAGTTGGCTTGGAAACTGGAGCTAAAAGGTGAAAAAAAAAATTGCTGCAAATTACACTGCATAAGGTCAAAAGACACAATATTATTTTGTAGAAAACATAAATATGCAATATTTAGCTAGTTTGCACACACAGTTTATATTGGGAAGCTCTTCCTCATCGATAGAATGGAGATGGGGGGACTTAACCAGATCAATAGCATAGATAATAGACCATGTGTGACTTTGAATAAAGCAGCACACAGGGACAATATGAAGTGAAACAAGGAATGGATCAGTGACACAGCTGTGGATCATCCAAACTCCAAAAGCAGTTCTGACCCAAAGAACAATCTGCTCCATGTCTGTCCTGAGAGGGATCATGCAGCTCCTGCTCAGGGCCCTGTCCCAGCAGCACAGTGAAAAATCCTGTTCATCCCTTTGACAAACTGGAGAACCACTGTGCCTGTTCCATAAAAGGGAAGGGAACTGGAGTATCCACAGTTGGTGTGCTGGTGAGGGGGCTGTGTTGATAACAATGAACCCTTGGCTTTTCTAGAGTAGAGCCAACCAGATGACCTCTGGCTCTCCTGGCTTTCTGCCTGGAGGGTCAGGGATTCCAGGCAGACACTGACAGAGCTTCAGATCAAAGTGAAAGTTTTGCAGAACAGTCCTGCCTCCTGCAAATGGTAATGAATGAGAGTTTATCTGGTCCCTAGCAGAACCCAGGGACCAGCAGGAAGCCATTCCAACTCCCTTCTCCAAGGGCCAGCCCTGGAAAGTATGACTTGATTATATCACAATACACCAAATCCTCTGCAGCTAAAGCACATCCCACAGAAATTCATGGAGTAAGAACTAACAGATACCCTGCTAGTTCATGGACTAGAGACTGATTTGAAAACAGATGTCCTTATTTATAAGTTTCTGGTTTAGATCCTCCCCTCACCCTGGTGGTTCTAAGCCTCTGTATTAACTCACCATAAACATTTATCCTTACAGGTTTGCTCTCCTTGACTATTCCTTTTACTTCAGCTTTGCAGGTGTAAGATCCAGTATCATTCACATTAACTTTAATTGCTAAGACTCTAGAACTTTTCAACAGGATGTCTCCACTGGAACTTTTCCGTACTATAGAGAAGTTGGCTCTCCGAAAACCATTAATGCTGCAACTCAAAATTAAATCTTTATTTTCATCCAACTTAGTCATAGAAGCAGACAGTGTTGGCTTGGGGAATAATTCTGCAAGATAAAAAGAGAGCTGATTCATTCAAAGTGAGCCTGGATGAATATGACTAGTTATCTCAAAGTACACAGAATAAGGGACATACTGATAGTTAATAATCTGGGAACAAAACAATCATGTTATTTTATTATTGTATTTTCAGGGGAAACAAAAAACTTAGCAATTGCTTGAACAACTCTTCACAGGTTGTTTGAGGATATTATTTTTGTTGGGAAGTATAGGTGGGCAAAAATCAGAAACTAAAATCTAACTAGCCTTTAACTTACAAAAAATTTACACTTGAATCTGGAGGTTACACTCAGATCCTGAGTTCTGCCAAATTTAAATTTAAATATTAATACTTTGAGTAAAATCTAGGATGAACAGAGGTTTTACCTGACACAAAGACATTCAGTTTGGTGGTTTTAGACAGTGCTCCTTGCTCCACCTTACACAGGTATTCACCACTGTCCTCTTGAGTAGCTACTGTGGAGTATTTCAAAGATTTCTTGTCTCGTACACTGTTCAGTATTGTTCTGTTTCTCTGGAAGATGATGTCAATGCCACGCATTTGAGCTACCACAGTTGAGCACTCAAATTCAATTTGGTCTCCTTCTGTAATGTTACTGGAGGGCCTGGTGATCAGAGTGGGCTTTATAAATGGTTCTGCAAGAGAATACATATAAACATAGAGATATATAGATACACATATAAATATGTGACCCAATTTTTATCTGTAGCAAGCAAACAACTGTAAAAAGAAAAATTAAGCAACTTACCCTTGACTGTAATAAGAGTTTTGTTGCTGTGTTGTGAGCTTTCCCATCCAGATCTTACTTGTCTCTTGCCAAAGCAATCAAATTGCAAAATATTATCTCCCTCTTCAACATAATATTCCATTTCAGAAAAATTTTGGTTTTGTTCAGGTACACGTTTTTCTTTAGGATCTGAATTTGTCTTTATCTTCCGGAAAAAGAACACTAAAGGAGGTACTTCTTCTGGCAGCTCACAACGTAATTTCACAACTTCACCCTCTAAAACTTCTTTTTTGTCAGCAGTCAGGATTGGCTTGGTCATTCCTTACAACAGAAAACAAGAAAACAACCAGAACATTGCATAATCTTGAAATAAACAGTATCTCTGATGACTGTTGGAATGACTCATACTGATTAACAGATGCAAATGGTTTGCAAGAACCAAAAGATGAGCCCAAAACTACTCAGTGCTGACAAATTCTTTCCAAGATGCTTTTCCAAGGGGAAAATGTCACTTGCAGACAGGAACATGTCCAGAAAGTGTAAGGATGAGGGTGGCCTCTGTTCTCACAAGAGATGAAGGAACCAGACTGATACAACATTGTGAACAAAAGTGGCCTGTGGCTGATGCTGGCTTTGGTGATGGCTCTCACACCCTGAGCATCCCTGTGTGTTATTTCCAGCATTTTCCAGGAATCTGCCCACCTCTTGTCATGGTTATTGGGGTGGGCAGAACTTTCACAAACAATGCTTTCTGTAGTCTGGGGAACAGAGGCTCAGGATAGTGGGGATGGTGGCACAGACTGTGCTCCTGCCTAGCACTGATGTGCCCTAGAGCCTTGGGCTCCTGAGGTCACTTCTGTGCCTTAACACGGGGTATTAGTACCAAACTCTCATCAAGTATGGTGATGTCAAGCATAAAACACACTCTGCACAACACCCTGTTTAGCACTGACTATGATTCCTTCCCTGTAAGGTTGTTCTCTCTCTGTATCTCACCTGCCATGTCTGACAGAACACTCACCTGCTACCTGAACATGGATGGAGTTACTGAAACCCATCTTTCCATCTGCTTTCACAGTACATTCATAGTCTCCTGTATCTGAAGATTTGGCCACAGGTATTTCATACTGTGCATCTTCTTTGTCTGATACAGTCATAAACACAAGCTTCCTATCCTTAAAAATGGTAAAATTATGCTTCAGCTGGAAATCAGTATTTTTGCTAATATCAGCATGGCAGATGATTGACATTGGAGCTCCATTCTTCACTGTGACAGATGGCTGAACCCTGATTTCAACTCTGTTGAAAGTAAAAACTTGATAGAAAAAAGAAGAAAAAGTTATATTTATATTACATTAGTCTGACATAACACTGTTATCTCAAGCTGCTACATTTAAATTACAAAAATTAATTTAAAATTTTACATTTCATTTGATAGGAATATGATTTAAATTGATACTTTTAGAAATAAATTTCATGGTAGTATTTATATAAATATGTATATGTGTATAGAAATGTATGTGCATAAAAATATATTCTGGTTTTGTAACCACAGCAAGAAAAATAATTTGTAGCTTAAAGGTTATAACTGTTAGACTCCTTGTATAATTGATATTTATATTTTCACATCTCAAGGAACAACTATAGAGAAAGATGTATTAGTTCATTCACTTTCTCTTCCTTTAGAAATTACACTTTTGGGCTATGCCCATTTTGGTCAGGATTTGTATTAGAAATTGCAAATAAAAAACTTCCCTGCATCTAAAGAAGTCCCTTGTCCTGCACACTTCCCAGCTATTTATAATGTGTCCTTGCTAGAGAAAGTCTGGGCATAAAATCAGTGAAAACCTGTGAATTTCTTTGCAAGTGAATAAACCACATGACAGCAAGAAGCAAACATTTGTCCCAGGTGCCAGAGAAAAGGAAGCATGCAGAGTGAACATGCTGGGAGCCAGCAGGATGGTAAGATAAAAAGTAAAGGTGTTCCTTTCAGAACACAACTTCTGAACTCTGCTCAGACATGATCAATTCTTTTGCAAGACCAGGAAACAGTGCCCTTAACTTATATTCTATAGTTTTATCCTCCCTCTTTCCTTGTGGGCATGAGAGGGATTTTTACATATCAAAACAAAATGCTAATTTTCTCTCCCAACCTCTTTTGTGGCTCAGTAAAGCAAATTACTCTAGGAAAGATTTCACCAAAACCTTTCAAAGTATGAGCAGCACATCTCTGATTTCAACTCTGTACCAAGAAACACCACCAAGTAAGCCCTTGTTTTTCCATATAGCCAAATTTCATACTGAGCTATTGTACAGCAAATCCAAAAAAACTGTTATAGATGCATACCAACCAAGGAATTAGTTAGATTAGTTACATTAAATTTCTACATAAAAAACCCAACAAAACAACAAAAATCTACCATTCCCTACCTTTCCCCTGAGCGTAAAGTTCTGAACCTGGGAAAAAAAAAAGAAAAGAGAAGAAATGTTATTTTCAAAGCTTACAGGTTGAGAGACAGTAATGCAAAACTGTAAAAAGCTTCAATCAACCCCAGACAAACCAAAAACACACGTACCCACCAGAGATTTAATTATCAAACTTACACTGCAAGAAAATCACCAGAAGAGCAAGATACATCTCGTTCCTGAAGAACAGACACTTTAATTCCAAAATAAACCAATATTCATTATCAGAGGTGATGCCTCCAGGTACCAAAAGCACGTTTTGCTTTTTGCCCTTGTTGTTTTATGGAAACTGATAAAAATTTGCCATTAAAATGTGTACGTTTTCCCAGATCTTCAGCAGAAACTGGCTGGATCAAGTAATCGTTCCCATTACTGGAAACTGGAAACGGCAAACAATGAGAATGTATCTGCTGCTCCCAGGCAGATTACTGGTCAGGAAGTGACTGGACTTTTCCTGAGGGCGCTACCAAATGCATTTGCTTTGTTTAATTTCTTAAGGTGTATTAAAAAAACAAGAAGTTCCAATGACATTATCCTGCAGTTCCTGTCAATATGGGTATTTTTAAGTCAGGATTAACCATTTAGGAGCAAGATTACCTTTGCTACTTGACCTCGGCAGATATTTCCCTTTATCCTAACAGAGGACTCTTTCAGAGAATAGATGTACATAATTACTCATTTGCCCCCTTTACCTTCATTTCTAAGTCTCCCATTTCTGCTGTGGCAGAGAACAGCTTTACTGTAGGTTACACAATAAATTCAAATTATCTCAAAAAGCAGAGGTAGTGTTGTGGGAGACTAGAATATTGACACGTGGATCTCTCATACTACCATCATATATCAAAAACATGGGTCTGCACCAGATTTTATTTTATGCTGTTAGGACAGTGCAAATGACACACAATCACAAATTTTAAACCCCTAAGGAAAAGAATCAGATGCAGTTTCAAATCTCAGCAGAAATCTGCAGCAGCACTGGCACAATCTCAAACAGAGAACACTTCTCTGTTGTCCAGGATAGCCCTCTCAGTGTATCAGCCTACTTTTAAGTCAGACTTAAGTCAATCCCTCCAGCCCTGGTACTGACTGAAGCCTACAGGCCCGACAAAATGAGTTGAAACCAAGCCCTTCAGAAAGTTTCTCAAGTTGTGTGATCCAGAACTCCCCAAGCTGTGATTTAGTTATTCTTGAAAACTGAGTGCTCTACTCTTAATCTCTTTGTTCTTTCCCCTGTGGACAGAGTCAATTATTTCCTTTAATTTCAGCAACTTTTTCCAGGCTTGTTAAAACACTGCATAAAACAATACAAAATACATTCACAGAAGTCCATAAATGAGACAGACAGTTCTCATAAGCTTCACTGTTCATATCAAATTCCTTTCTTTTCTCCTGGGGTAAATGAAAGCTGTAGTTTTTTCCCCCAAACCAGTATTTTAAAGCTATAAGTCTACTTCAATGATTGTATTACCCACATCAGCGTGGAATTTTACAAAAGGAAACAGAAGGAAAACACTCATCTATTTAACAATGTATGGGCTGCATGAACGAGGCCTCTCTGGCTGTTTTACAGAACTGCACAATAGTCACAGCAATTAAGACTAAGCTGTTAACTAGCAATAGTGTTTGTCCTGCTCAGCCCAGGCTATTTGAAACAACACCAACAAAAGACTGGTGACTTGGCCAACTGCCAAGCACGGTCCCCAGAGACAGGTAAAGGAAAAGACTAGGAGGACACATGGCAGGTGGAGAACAAAGGTAGATCAACTTTTGCTATTGGTAACCAAAAAATAGGAAGGGAGGAAGGAAGGAGATTTTCCCCTTCCCCCTCTCCCCGTAAAAGAATTCAGCAGGACATAAAAAGCTCAGCAAAACCACATCAGCCTTTCCCACGGGGGGATAAAGGTTCCTCTGAGCCCCGGTGGGGGAAGGAGGGTGAAGGTGGGTCAATATCCTTCAGAGAGGGCCAGCAGGGCCAAGCTAGTTTCAGGCTCAAGTGGAAAGGCCAGCTTTAGGATGAAATAGCTCAGGATTAAGGTTTAATGGTGCCAAAACCTTAGGCTGTTGCCAGATGTCATTCCCAAGTGAAGTCCCTTTTACAAGATTCTACAGGCTGATCAAACTGTCATATTCCTGACAAGCCTCAACACTGTCTTGGAGAGGAAAATCAGCTGCTATTGACCAAAACCCAAGAATTACATTCTATTGCAGAATTTAGGCCAAAATAACATGAAACTTGAGAGAAAAACATTTCAAACACACAAGAACATTTTGAGACCATCTTTCATGCTTAAACCGGAAACCACATTGACCTAAAGGATGTAAACCTAAAGTACCTGTGCCAGTAATACAAATGCATATTTTCCTAACAGCCATTTTATTGCCACCTCTCAAGATACATATTTCTGAATTACAAAAGATCAAATTTATTCTAACATATATCATATAAAGAACTCTAGTCAATCTCCATTATATCTGTAGGAAAAGCAGGATTAACACTTTCTGAAGCCAGAATAGCCATTATAATCTGACTGAATGCCCTTTGAAACCCATGGGAATCATCACATTTAATCCACTGCCAATGAATTGGACCCTTACACATTAAACCTCATCTGGGAATTCACAATCCCTGTTTCTGCTGGCTGGATCCTCTGCTACTTGCTCACATGTGACATTTCCTACGAGCCACCAGCTTTGGCAACTGAACAGAGCTATTCCGAAATGAGACACAAAGTCGATTGCCCTAACTAAGGGAAAAATGCTGAATAAGATTTTCAAATTTTTCCCTCTGCAAACAGTGTGTTTTCAGGCAGTCCCTTAGGACAGGAAAGGAAAGGGAGCTCAGAGTTCCCAGCACACTGCAGCTGTTTGTCTCCCTGTGCTCTCAGCACAGCGTGGCCGCGGTGCCGACCTCCAGCACGGCCATCTCACATCTCACACACCAACTCCAGCCCATCTCCTGGGGCCAGACTTGGTCTCCTGGTCCCAAACGCCCAGTCCTGATGGCAGTTTCACTTTCTTCAGAAAAGATGAAGGCTTCATGTGTGTTGCCTTCCAGTTCTAACTCATTAATCTATTGATTAAACATTTTTGGGCTCAGAAATCTTGTCACTGATAATGGAGGTTCCACATAATTTCATGTTCACTGATTTTAAATACAGTTGATTGTTATAGAGATGTATCTACAAATGTTTAGGATTTTTCTAGATTTTATTTTTAAAATTCAAAAATTTATATCTATCTACACTGAAGTCAACACAAGTTTTCCAATAACTAAATCAAGAACAGCTCTGATTTCTAATCCCTCAATTCCTGACATATATAATGGTTTAACTGTTTTGATTTCTTACAGCTGTGAACTGTTTTGCTTACTTATCAATTCCTGTTTCAGTATACTCACAGATAACAGAACCATAACAATATTGCTGTTTTCACAAGTCTAAACAAATGCCTGGGAATAAATCAAGTTCTTTCTTTCTACATACATTTTCAGGGCATATTGTCTTCTCTTGAAAGTGGGACATTTGCATCAATTTTTGTTTTAAAAGCATCTCTTTATACTTCCCTAGAGAAGAATAAAAAATTAATTTCTCTCCATGGATTTGAATATTTACAAGAACATTAAAGAAATTAACATTGCCTTTTTTGAGGAAGTTCTACAATTTACAATTTATAGAAACACTGAATTGCCCAGTTTGTCTGGGCATAAATTACATTTCACAATGGCACCATCTGCTGGGAGATGAGCAAGCACACTGGGCTTCCCTCACTGCCCCCTTTCACAATTAAACATGGGATGACTGATATCCAACACCTCTCCCAAATGGCAACACAAATTAAACCTGGAAAAGTAACTAAAGGAACCAGAAGGCTGATAATGACAGAATAGCACTGAGGCTTTCACCCTGGAACTTCTGCTTTTACTACAACAGGAGCTAGTTATTGCTATTTGCTTTTACACTGCCTTACTGACACAGTGCAACACTGAAAAGAGCACTAGAAATCCTGACTTGTATTTCACACAGCACACACTTCCATGTACCTTAGAAATTCTTTCAGACAAATGAGAGAAATCCCTTCTTTCAGAGATGCAAAATCAACTGATGATTACAATATGATCATGGTCTGTGGTAACACCTCAAATTTTCTCTGTGCCAGTAGTGTGTGATTCATTCAGCTCCTCAAGGACATTTTTAGCTGCTGTCCACTACTGGATGAACAAGTTCCTCAGTTCAGAAACATACATCACACCCTGTCACTGTCACACAGTGCCCTTTACTGGCAATGGACCAGGATTTGCACTCGTTTGGCTTAACATCCAGCATTTCCAGATGCAGCTGGAAAACAGCCTCAAGCTCTGCAGCCATATCCATCAGAGTATGAGCAGTGACAGAGGAGAGGTCAGTAACTTCTGGCTGCAGAGGGAATTAATCCTGGAAACATTTTCCTTCTCTTACCATTATTTTAATATTGCTTGATGATTCCCCAAGCATTATTCCACATTGGTTTCATGAGTAAAATTCAGTTGGTAGTGACTCAACAATCTGATCTGAGTTGACAGAAAATCTTTCAGCACTCTGTGCAGCCAAGAGGCAGAATTGATTTGCTCCTGATCTGCTGCAGGTGCCCACACACAGCCAGCCACTGCTGCTCCTCATATAACTGATGGATGACTGCTCAGAGGGGCAGATACTCCTCACATACACCTCAGAATACACTGAGGGAGCCTTGGAAAAGGCTGAAAAATAGATATAGTCAGGCCTGGAATAGGTGTTCTTTTTTCAGTTCAGGTGTTCAGTTTTTTCATTAAATATGTTAAGTAGGGGGGGCAGTTTAACTTTTATCAGAAGTTAGAAACCAGAGAAAAGTTAAAATTGTATCTGTGAGTAAGCTGAGTGATTAAGCTTACAGACCACTCTATCCTGCATTCTGACAACAATTCCTGAAAACAGGTGTCTGGAACAGTTTTCATGCAGTGATGTTTGAATTTATCTCAAGAGAAATGCATTAGTAACCTCAGTTTTCGATGTTTCATCAAATTTCTTTTTTCCATTGTTGAGAGATGATTCAGAGGACAGATACCATTTTAAAATATTTCATCTTTGGGGGATTTGGGAGCTGCTAGGTTTATTAAATTGGTACCCAAAAGTTCCTTTCATCTGCTGACAGGTTCTTTGCAATCTGCAATCAACTGAACAGCATTCACTACGTCAAAAATTCTCATTCATAACCAGAAGAAATTTAAGGCTACTTTAAATATGCATAGAAAAGAGATCCTTTCCTCTTCTCTTATTTGTCCTCCAGAGAAACAATTCTCTCACAATCAAACATCATGTACTTGAAATAAACAGCAGACTTGCCCCCACAGCCTTTTGGAGTAGGGGTGTGAAATCCAGTATGCAGTGACCTGCCTGTATCAGTAAAACCTTTTTTGCAGACAAAACAGAGGCCTTGATTTAATTCATTACCAGACATAACTGTCAGTCCATGTGATTTCTGGGAAACCTGCAGACATCCACTGCAGCAGATGCTCCTCCAGAATGCAGGACCTCTCAGGATGAGAAACTGGGACTGGGAATAACTGTATACAATAATTCTTATAATTTTGCTGAAACACACGAATTGCCTTGGAAGCCTGTGACAGAACAGACACAGTGTGTTGCCATCACATCCTTACTACAGAACACTACCCCACTATTTTCATCCTCAAGCTAAAGAACTGACCTTGTGAATGAGAGCTCAGTTTGGCTTATGCCCTTCCACCTGCTCACTTGAGGAAGAATATTTCCCTTTCTGATGTTTTAACTTGTTTTGGTTGGATGACTTCTGTTCTGTTCTGCAATGTTCTGCTCTTTATTCTTCATCAAATTTATTTGGTTCTCCTTACATATACAGCCACATTAATTTCAGGCAGGAAATTTGCAAATCTAATAAAAAGGGAACTCCAAGCTCACACAGTACCTTACTGCTGCTATGAAACTCTGTACACATGCTGAAAAAACCAACATCCTCTTAGTCCAAAGGCAATAGCCAGCTCTGCCTGAAAAACAGCCCAGATGGAATCAAACTTCTCACATCCAAACAGAAACCAGGGGTTTGGACCACTCACACCATTAAAGCTGCTGTACATGAGAGATTCTGGTGACACCCAAACTTTTATTTTTTCGAAGGTATGGCCAAATTCACAGCTCCTTTGTTGTGAACTATTCCCCTTTATCCACACACAAAATGAAGCAGCTTTTTAGGAAAAGCATTTGGGTTCAGGTGAACACCAGCAGCCAGGGCTCCTGAGGGCTGTTTGTGGAGGTTTCTGACAAGAGCAGGCTCCCACAATAGCAAAATGCACAAACAGCCCCATCCTCCCCCTGACAGCTGCACTTTCACACGTGCTTCCTGACAGCTGGGAAAAGATGTTCTGCTCTTGCGGTTTGCTGACAGTGTTTCCACATCAGAAACATTTCTGAAAGGAGGGTGGAAACCATCTTAAAAGAAATTTAAAAAGAAAACAACCCCAAACAAGTAAACCTCCACCAAAATTTAAAAAACAAGGAGGAAGGAAGTGCACACAACGTTCTGTGAGGAAATTTTGCAATGCTGCAACAGCCAAAGATTTGGGAGGGATTCTGTATGACCAAGGGGATTGCAGGGCTTTGTTTTGTTGACTTCAGAAAGTGGAAAGAAAGAACTAAGAAATAAGACAAGGATCACTAAGTCATTTTCTGTGTAGGGAATTGTACAACAGGGCCTGGAGTCCTGCAGAAGGCATTGCCCATGCATAGCTGACATTTACTTTGCCCAGAGTAAAAAACATATACTTGCCAAGACTGTCATTATGTAGCTTTGTATTACTGATTACTTCATCAAATTAGTCATCAGCTTAGTTTATGCAGTAGTATTAAACTCAATTTCTTTATGAATTTGTACCTTCTAGTAAAAGATCTCACTTTCTTATAGCTTAATATTTGAAGTTCAACTGAAATATTTTCTTAACAAGCTTGCTAGCTATAAATACTTATTAACATCTTAAAACTTCTATAGATTTGATACTTTTTTAGACTGTTTTAAAAAAATTATACTGCTACTAAAAACCCACACAGTGCCACTAAATTCCTTAATCTCAGCCATGTTATCACTTGCACTATCTCTAGCAAATATGTGTCTCTTTGATATGGATCAGTGATCTCATTAATTCCCTTACCAGAACAGTGCTAGAAAAATTAGCCAAAAGGAGAAAGGTGGGGGTTGGTCTTTCCTCCCAAGTAACAAGAGATAGGACAAGAGGAATCAGCTCAAGTTTGCACTGGAGGAGGTTTAGATTAGATATTAGGAAAAATTTCTTCATGGAAAAGGTGGTCAGAAATTGCACAGGTTACCCTGGGAAGTGGTGGTGTCACCTGGAGGGGTTTAAAGACATGCAGATGTGGCACTTGGGGACAGGGTGACCTGGCAGTGCTGGGGGAATAGTTGAACTCGATGCTCTTAGAGGCCTTTTCCAGCCTCAGTGACTCCCTGGTTCTGAACTGCAGGGCAGGATGGCTCTACCACACAGCTCACAGGAGAAACTGCTGCTCACATCAGATACACCTCAGGGCAGCTGGACACAAACCTACCTGTGTCCCAAACTGCTGCTCCCCACCCCACTGCTCCTCTCTCTGCCCACTCCCCTGCCTGCCATGGGCTATATGTACATGGGATGTGACAAAATTCTCCACAGAAACATGAGTAAATATCAGCACTGATCAGCACAGTTTCTATATTTAGAACTTCCTTAAGTCCTAGAGCCACTCCTCCACCTCTTTCAAAAGAAAGATCTCTGTCATGTAACTCCACCAGCTTTCTTGCTCAGAAAAAATGTTTTTTCTCTCAATTCTCCTGTTTTCCTACTGTAAGCCAAGGACATGTTTCTTTCATATAACAAATATTTCCAAACCAGAACCATTATTTCTCGTCTGAAAGATTTTCTTTTTCTTCTCTTAGCTCAAATGTCTCAGCAGATACAGAAAACTGCTGCAAATGGCAAAGGTAGGTTCTCTTTTGTTGATTTTGAGGTACATGCTGAGATTGACTGTTATAAAAAAATGGGGGAGGGATTTAAGAAGGTCCAAAAATTTCATGCAAAATTAAATCTTTTGCTTCTCTATGCAGTGAGTTAGTTTAAAAGTTTCTATACAAAGTTAACTGTCTCTTTGCTGACCTGCATGTAAAGCCAAAATTGCTTTAACTTGTTAAAACATTTTTTTCCTCATAGAAATGTTGTAATTTATTTTAGTCATGACTAGTCCAGTACCATTTTCTATGAAAAGACAAGTTTTTATTGCAAATTAATTTGTATAAGATCATGAAAGGAAACAAATCTGAGAGACCATCAAGGCCTTTACTGCTATTATTCAAATGTTTCAATCTAATTACACAAGGTTAGTTCTGTTTATAGACAACCACAAATAAAATACTGCTTTGCTTTCAGGTTCACATGCTACCTCTCAACTAGTATATAAAAGTTACTTTCTCCTGCAATTAATACTCCACAATATTTGATTGAATCTTTTACACTTCTATTATTTTAATTGCTGCCGTACTTCAAAATTGTTGGTTCAGCTGAACACATTTGTGGGCTTTGTGTGGCTGTGTCTCTTTTGCATGAACACAGGCACTTTTCATCATGTGTGAAGCTGCATTCTGGTTTTGAAAAGCAATTGAGTTGCCTGCTATTAGAGGTGGAAAAATAATAATGGCCCATTTCAACACAAATAAGCATAACTTGGTTGTCAACATATTTTGGGAAAAATCTGAGGCTTTCTTTGGTCATAGGTGCAGTCAACTCACTCAGAAGTGTTTTTCTTTCCAGAGATGCTGTCCAATCCCAAGCTTGTACTGGTTCAGGGGACTTTGAAAGTGGTGATGAAGCAGAATGTGACCCTCTCCTGCATCTCTCAGCCTGGATCTCCACCTGTCAGATACACACTGTTCAAGCACAACCAGCAGGTATCTGCTGTAAACAGGTCAGACTTGACCCCTGCACTGTTCACCCTGACCATCAGCTCTGCCAGCGATGTGGGGGAATACAAGTGCAAAGCTGAATTTAACAACTCCAGTGGTGGAAAATACAGCAACAGCCTCAACTTCACCCTCATAGGTATGTCTTGCTGTCCACCTCCCCAGCGCTGCTTACTGCAGGGGCACACAGCCATCTCTTTTCTTGACTGAGGAGCTGAACTCTACTGCTGTTCTTGCCTCAGGAGCTGGCAGTGCTCTCCCACCTGGGCTCATGACCCCTCCATCCTCCATGCCCAGCTCTTTTGCCAGTGTTGTCACTTCACTCCAGGTCTTCCCTGGAGCTTGTCCTGTACTCTCTGATTCAGACTTTTCAGTTTTCTTTCTACAGAGCCAATTTCCAAACCGGTGCTGAGTTCACCCAACTCTCAGGCAAAGAAAGGCCAGAATGTGACCCTGTCCTGTTTCTCGGAGAACGGATCCCTTCCCATCACATATCTATTCTTCAAAGGAACACAAAACATTTCTCCCCAAAAGACGATGCAGAAGAGGGAAGCAGCTGTGATTTTTCTATTTCTCAATTCCCTTAGTGACTTTGGAACCTATAAATGCAAAGCTAATAACAGTTTTCCCAATAATACAAAATACAGCAATGGTTTCAACTTCACGTTAGCAGGTATGAATGAAAAGAGGTTACTACTGTTGACAAACTGGGATCACACAAAATTCAGAATGGTGTAACTATGCAAGTTTTTAGCCAGATATTTTGTTCCTGCAATGTGATGTTCAAAATACAAATTTTTAAATTAAAAAAAGAAAATTGATGTTTTAAAATTAATGTGAAACTATAGAATTTCATGCATCCTAGGTAGCAGCAGAAGTTGAAGTGACCATGGAGATGTCTGTAAAAGACTCATTTTTACAAGAGATCCCTGGTCCACCTTGGAGAGAATCTGGTTTCATTTTTCTCTCTGGTCCTGTGACAGCCTTCCAAGCTGCCTTCCTTCTGCTGGGGCACAGAGCCCTTGGGACTCTCATGAACAGTTACATTAACCCCAGTTAATCTAAAAGCTGAAAGAAATTTCAAGTCTTGATTTCAATTTACAGAAAATACTTATAATACGAAACAACACTACATTGCATAAACACTTTTTTTTTTTCCTTCTTTTTGGCAGAAGAGAGAAGCCATTCTCAGCCCCTGATAATTTCTCTTGGGCTGATCCTGCTACTACTCATAATAGGATTTGCTCTGGCAACTCCATTTTTCATAATTCCTTTGTATAAAGCAAGTGAGTTATTTGAATGTCTGTTTCTTTTTCTAAAGGTCATTTATTTTGTCGATGTATTTCAGTGTGTAAACATCACATTTTCAGTAGAGTAGCTCCTGGTATTTTATCATGTTTGTTGAATCTCTTCTGAAGCAGCACTGGTATCTTAACAAGACTTTGACAAGGCCAAATCTCTGAGCTGTGTTTTAGATGAAAGATGTGGGGTGGAGGAGGCAAAGCAACAGCTAATGCAATATACAAAAACACTGGAAGGAATTTGACCTCACTGGAAAGGGAAATTATTAAAATGTCCTTGGTTAAAGAATAATTTTGATTATGAAAATGACATTACTTGAGAACTCCAAATATTAAAAAATACATTGAAATTGTTTATTTCTAAGAAATATTTATACATGTATATATACACACATACACACACACACACATGTTTTTCTTTTACAATTTGCAGAAAAATTTAAGTCTACCAGGCTCTCAATTGGCCTTACTTCAACAGTGAATGCAGAGGAGTCTGAAAATGAAGTCATATACTCAGAGATTGGTAAGTTCCTGTCATTCCCTGCAGTCAGGCAGGTTTCTTCAGGTACACACAAATCACTGGGACACCCAGTGACCCTCCTGGCAGAGGCATTATTTCAAATCCCTCAGAATCCATACCTGGCATCATCTGACAGCCATGCAGCCAAAACTGCAGCTGGTTAAATGAACTGAGGTTTTAATAAAAAAGGGTGTAATGGCCACTTACTAACAGACAATAGTGAGCCATATGAAGCAGTAACAAAATAAAACTCGTGTAGCTCTGCATTCTGTTCAAAGCTGTTCAGAACTTTAGTTCTTTATTCAATCCTTCTTAAGTTTGGCAAGATTTAAAGTCAGCTCAAACTGAAATGATGAAGTGACAACAAAGCAACTGACCTATGTTAAGACATTTTAGTACTTGGATTGCAGAAAACACATAATAATGAAGACATCACCTGACAGCCACAATGCTCTGAACTTGCATGTTTCTACGTTTGCCTTAAACATGAATGCCTCCCTTCAAGGCAACTAAGAACCCCTCAAACAAACCAATAGCAAAGGCATTAACATCTCCCATTTCTAAATATCCAAATGGAGTAACTGTCTCCAAACAAACCTGCCTTGCTGTTCATGCAGTAGAGTTCTCACTGCCCTGCTGGTTCAGCTCAGTGCTGTGCAGCTGCCTGTGCCAGGTCTCAGCCTGCAATGACAGTGATAAGAGCTCTGGTAAGGCCCATGGATGCTCCATGATTTATAATTCAGTATGGAATCTCACTGCTTTGTTTCAAGGTTATAGTAAAAAAAGTCTGATTTGGGTTGTTGTAATTGAGTTAACTGCTGTTCATCATCTTTAATCCAGAGCCTGTTATGCCAGAAGAAGAATACATCAACTTCTCTGTTATTAGAAGAGAAGAGGAAAAAGGTGAAAACCTTGAGCTGTAATATTGGAATATATGATGCACACAAAAATAATGTTTTGAGGGGACATTGCTGGGTGGAGGCAGGGCTTAAATACTTGCAATTGTTTATGAAATTGCTTAGTTACCATGGAAAAACTAAAATGGCTTTAAAAGTGTTTTGAGGAGGGGAAAAGAAAGAAAAACCCCAACAAGCCATCCTATAGCAAATTCAACAGCCTCACTATGAAACCACACAGATGTTATTAGTAACTACATTGCTGATGTAATGTTAATTCTTCTTCTGTGTATTATGAATTATGTTATTCTGGCTTTTAGCAGGGAAGAGGGCATGTTCTACAGTCTATTCAAAGGTCCTCATCAGAGACTGAGTACCAGGTATGACTTTTTTCTGATTAACTTAATCACATACTTTTAAAGAATTTTTCAGCCCTCAAATGTGCTAAGTTCCAGCAAGCTGCATACAAAGAGATGATGTTTAGATATCAATTTCCCAGCCTAATCAGTTTGTAGACAGACAGTGTAGCTCACTTGCTAAGCAAAATCTCAGAGCCATAATGCCTAAGGACTTCAACTTATGAGAAAAAGCAAACAGACAGAACTTAGAATTACAGGTAAAGCTTTCACCCAGATCTAAGTTCCTGAACATTTAACAATTCTGCTAAAGTAGAAACTGCATTGTTTGCAGACATAAGACAATCAAAAGGCTTTTGTCCAATGTAATGAAAAAAGAAAAAACATCCCTCTAAGGCACTAGAGGGTCTGTATTTGGCCTCTGTGTACCTGCAAGGATGGCAATTTTCTCAGTTCAACAGTACCTCAGCTCTCAGAGTAGGGATAGGTTGCTAAAATTAATTTTGGGACAGTGGACTTTAAAATAAATTCTGTATCCTGCAACAGGCTGTTTCTAAGGTTGCTTTAGTACCATTCCATAGCCAACTTCTTTAGAATTCCGTGAGTTCAGTAAGTCACATTATGTTAACCTTGATTATACCTAGCAGAAATACTCTATACTGCAATTATAATTGTTGTTACACATAATACATTTATAGTTAAATGAGCACCATGTTAGTAGAAGATTTTAAGGCAAGTTCTTGTGTTTCATGACACTGATAACTATCAGAGGCCACAGGCCTTGCTGCACAAACCTTAAGCATTTTACACAAGGACTGAACAAGCTGTTCATGGAAATCTAGGCAAGATCAGAAACACGCAGTTCTGTATCTCTGCAAACTCTTGTATCTGATTGTAACCACCATGCTGAGGTACAGGAAAAATATGATCATACATTTGTCTTTTTCCACCATTTTATACACACATGTTTTGTCCACAAAAAATGTTTGTAAAAAAACCATTTACAATTTACTTAAATCTACTCCTCTGTTACTCTTGGCAATATATTTCTGATTTTTTAATGTTTATCAAGTGTAAGATGAAGTAGCTTATATGTTTAAGAACTGAAGCCATGTACTGTTTGTAGGAATGTATTTTAGTCACAAAGATATTGATATTTTTAAAAGATTTAAGATTTGGAAATCCCTTACATAAAATACCATTTTCCAGCAGAGATCATAATTGTGTCAGCAATAAGGAGTCTTTAGCTTAGGATGGAGCACTTTCAGTATGATATTAAAACCAAAGACATGAACATGGTTAGCTTTGCTAATAAGGATCAAGTTTTTCTCTTCCCTTTTCCAAAGTAACCTGAAGACCCAGATTTGACAGAAAACAGATGCACCATCAAGTTTTAGCAGAACTGTTTGCAGAGAAACCACCGAGTCCATGACAACACTGAAACCAGTTCAGGCAAAGATGGCTAAGAAAATCCTTTTATTCAACGAGTTTAAGTTTACACGTTTTTGGCTGATGTAACATACTTAGTTAAAAAGTCCTTCAGCCTGGAAATGTGCATCATTTCCTTCATGGTGGTGTCTCTGCTTCTCAGCTGGACCACTCCATTCTCTAGAGTGCCATCACTAATCAAGACCGTGAAGGGAATACTCATCTCGTCGTACCTGCCGAGAGGAGAACCCACCTGTTACTGCTTTTGGAGCATGGAAAAAATCAGATAATTTACATACAAATGACCATAAACTGTAAATACTTTGTTTTGCTGTATTGCACTACTTTGTTTTGCTGTATTGCACATTGTATTGTGACACCTCCAGTTTTCTTGTCGCCATTCCTTTCTTTCCTGATTACATTTCTTTAAATTACTTAGCTACTTTAGTATATAAAAAGAATCTTATTTAGTAACCTATTAAAAGAGTATTTTTGTACAAGCAGAATTTATCTTTCTGACTGCGTTTTACTGCACATGAACAAATAGTTGCATTTATTTTCCCTCAGAAAAAACACTCATCACTATGCTCAAGATAGTTTGACGTGAGGAGCCATATGCCCCACATCCACTCCTGATCAACAAATCATACAAGAAGCCTCCAAATGGAGTATCTGTTTTTATATCCACAAACAGTTCCATCACATCACTAAAGCACTGGTTCTGGCTTGGAAGAATGATCAAGTTCAAGACTAGACACAGTGGGTTGTATGAAATAGTGCTTAAGAATGAAACACAGAACCAGACCAGACACAAAAATGTTGGAAAACAGTTCTGCAAGCTTATAATTCATCTGAAGCAATTTGTTTTCTACATGAGAGCTTTTAAAAAGCACTTCACAGTTTCAGGGAAGTAACAGTAACATGTGAAAGGCTTCTACTTCACTTAATTTTAAAAATCATCTGACATAGGCTTTTCATAATAAAACTACTTGAACCCAAGTCTGCAGTTCAAGATCCACACCTTCAGTCAGTTACTGCATTCAGTGCCTTCCTACTGAAAAAGGCATATTTACAGCAGCCTACAGAAAGTCATCTTTGACCTTCTTAGTTTAATTTACAAAAGACTGTCTCTCCTTACTTTGTATAAAGATGTTCCAGAGACGTGTGCATCGTTTCCAGATAACCTGGCCACACAGAAATTCCATTTTCTGTCAGTTCATTGAACAATCCTTGACAAACCTGTGTTGATTTAAAAACAAAAGTTAGAAGACAGACTTAGAGGATTTGAGACTCTATACAAAGAAACCATTAAGACTCTTTAACATGTGTGGTATTAACATTCCTAGCTGGTGTTAATTTGCTAGCTGAAATAATCTCAAATCAGAAGGCAGCCTGGCAGTTCTGTCTCCATTTCTGTTTAAAAACATGCCAGTGTAAGCTTTCTCCCTTCCACAGGGATTTCATGACTGACTTAAATGAAAACTTTTCTAAAATCCTTCTGAACACGCGACTCATGTGTTAAGATCACTTTGAAAGGTTAAGAAGCTGAGGGATGGTGTTATTTATTTTCCTTAATTTTGTGTGGGACAAGCATCAGCTCTATCACACCAAAAGCAGTTGTGCCACACAAGGAACTGCCTGCAATGAATTCCTTTGGCTGTGACCCACAAGCTGCAGAGTAGGAGCACCATGAACTCTGCACAACCAGGAATCTCCAGGAGCACCAGTATGATTTTCCTCAACACAAACAGTGTCTGAATTGTAACAAATTACATGGAGAGTCAATGCTCAAACTTAAAATACTCTCTTGCAACATACCTGCCTCAGCTCTGTTGTTGGACCTTTTCCTACATCCAAGGCAACTTTAAGTGGTGCTAAGCAAGGATGAAGCTTAAGTACCTAATAAATTTACAAAAACCAAGAGATTATTAAATGTATTTATCATGCAATTCTAAACAGAACTAGAAAATAGCAATTTTTAAAAAATTAAATTAAGATTCTAAACATAGAAAAATTTTCTCACAGCACAAAATCCTGAATTAGAAGTAAGCTGTATTTTATGCAACAAGCACACAGCCAGGCTACATTCATGTGGCAGAAATAACTCTATTTTGGCTGAGCTCCAGAAAAGAGATGAAGATTTGTTAGCAGAGCTTCATCATCTTGAATGGAGCCAGAGTGAAGAGAGACAGCCCAGCAGGCAGTTCCTATCCAGTCTACTGCCTGCTCTTAAAGCCCAAACAGCTGCCTAGGTAACAGGCACTGACAGCCAGCAAACTCCAGAAAACAGAGTAAAAGTGGGGAGAATGATGGTCCTTGGAGAAATGCCCCACTACCACCTGTGACCCACTTTTTCTACTCTTCTCAGCCACTTTCAATTTCTGCTGAAAATGACAAATTGCTCTTTCCCACAAACTGCAGCAACTTTCCAATTTCCCTTAACTCTCTTGAGTGTCAAGAGCCTTCCTAATGATCAGAGAGAAGGGTAAAACAAGAAAGGGGACCTCAGAATGAGAAAAATTGCTTATGTGGGTGACAGGGATCACAGGGGCTTTGCTTGCCATGGGGCCAGCCTGGTGCTACCAGTGAGAGGGTTCAGTCTGCACCCATTGGGAATGGATCAGGATGGCCACGTGGAAAACGAGACATTGCCATGCTTGAACCTACCACGTTATCTGGGGGTGTTGTACTCATTTTCTCACATTTTCTACATGAAGTTAGTTACCTTTCTCTGTGAATTTTTCTTTGCTGTTAGTGGATTCTCAACTAGCTGTAGAGAATCAAAGAGATATGCCAACACTCCTCGGTCCAGATCCCCATTCACAGACAGAACATGAGGGATGACATTCTTCCTTCCATCTCGGCCCTCAAGAGAAAAAACCCACAGAGGAAAACATTGAAGATTGTCTCCAAAAGCTTTTTCCTTGCTTTAAAGAGGGCAAGCACTCTTACTACATTTAAAATACAGACATTTATTTAAAACATCACCAGCAGTCTTAGCAATGTATCAGTAACCAGGTAAGACTGTAACAGTGGGGAAAGCAGGTCAGGGCAGGATGGGATTAGTTTATTGCTCTGCCACTTTGATCATGAATTTAGATCTATGGCAAATACACTTGAAACTCTGCATTTTCTTTTGGAGGTTTGTAGATTACTTCCAAGTGATCATGAGTCTCCACATTCAGAGAAATCCCTATGTAACTCAGTTTTGTAGAAATAAACTGCAAAAGCAGGAAAGACAGGACTGTGATGAGAAGGAGAAGGTTGCAATTTACTGGTAAAATACAAATTTACTCTGGTTTTATCTGTTCAGCCCAACTGCAAACGCTCATTTATTAGAGGTTTGTCCCTCTTCAACATATTCAATGGAAGTTTCCCTCTGGTCCATCCCTCCTTTTTCTAAAAAGCCATTTTTATAACCCATTAATCTACAAAAACTTCTACATACATGAAAGTGAACAAGCTACAGCAAGGAAGAAACCCCTCACATTTACAGGCTCCTTTTGATGCAAACTGAACAGGGCAAAACAGAGTCTGTGTTTACATCTACCCACAGATACAGCTAAAGCTATGCCACTGACAACAGCTGTCTTGTCAATAGGACTCATTTCTAATTTTGAAGAATTCCTTGCAAAAAAGAAGGTACCAAACAGTATCTTGTCAGCTTTTGAAAATGAAGGTCTGACTGCAGAGTATCAACTGCACTACTTTTGCAGCAAATGAATAAAAAGCCAGCCACATGCTAAGCAACTGAATCAGCAAAGAAACCATTTCTCTCACACCATCTTTATCAGGAAAGATATTTAATACAGTAAAGCTTACAAGTAATTTTGATCTCTCTCCTGGATACACTTGTAATAGTTCAGTATCACCAAGGTTCTTCAGTGTTTCTATTGTTTCTGTTCCCCAAGGAAAGCTGTAATGTATCTTAAATCCTCTTCTGCCTTCTTCATCCTGAAAGTCACTGCTGCTGAAGTAAGATGGGCCTACAGCAAACTGAAAATAAGAAATGTAAGAGGTAATCACTACTGTGAATCCCACAGTAACTACAAAAAACAAGTCTGCAATGCAAACTGAAGTCCCCGATTTTCAGAAAAACGTTTTTGTAAGTTAAAGCCCAAGTCTCTTGGTTGTTTATGGCATTTCCATCTCACATCACTTGACAAACACAAAACATTTGTGTTTCTGCAAGTCACGTTATAGAATACTTATCAAAGTATTGTTTGCCAAGTATGGTTTGTCATCAACTTCAGTAGCTTCTCAATTTCCACGAGAAATACACCTATTTCAGTGCTGAGAACAGGCCAGCAATGTAAGGCCATAAACCAACCAGAATGACTACTCTCCCTGAGACATAAAGGAGCAGGCCAAGATTCCCCCTGGATATGCTGCTGTTACCTTTCTCCACCACTGGAGTCTCTGGCGCAGCCAGTAATCGAGCCACTGTCCTGCAGTTCTGGGAGAACTAAACCATGCAAGCAAAGACGTGGTCCTCTCGCCTATTCTTTAAACAACAGCAAGGGCAGCAAGTTAACACCTTGGGAAATAACAGGGGAAAAGCAAGAAACAGCATTCAAAAATAATCCAAAAGTGAAACAGTTGGCTTAGGTGTGATAAGGGATTAACTTCTCTATTACTCTACCTTGTAAGGTTGTTGTTGTGTTGTTCATTTTTGGGAACAGAATGTTCGCTTTCTGGAACAGAATGAAAGCACACCCCAATTTGAGCAAGGCCACAGGGCAGCCTTCTGTTCACCAGCTCTAGGCAGCTGACGTATTGTGCCAGAACACCTACAAAAGACAAGGCCCTGGTTTTAGTGGCCACAGGAAAATTTTTGATGTTACAACTCTACCAACAAATGAAGCACATATGATACACGTGTTATCTGTACATGCAGTCCCATTATCTTTACTAGCATCGATGCTTTGCAGACATGGGCTCAGGAAGCAGGTTCCTCTGGGCACGTTGATTTTAATGTGCTTTTCCCTAAATTACAGGGAGGGCATCCGCTGCCCACCTGTGCTGGGCAGGTCCTTGAAAAGCACACAAATTCACAGCCTACAGAAGGAACGTTCCCGGCGCACCGACGTAGCTGGAAAAATCCCTTAAATGCAGCTGCTTCGCTCCCAGCAAAAAACTCGTGCGCATCGTGCAGGCTGAGCGGAGCGGAGCCGCCCGGGACCTACCGGGCAGGAGACTCTCCCGCAGCACCCCCGCGGCCCCCAGCACTTCTTCCAAGGCCAGGCCGCCAGGGTTCTGCCCACAGCCCTGGAGGGCTTCGCGCAGCGTCTCCGGGTGCAGCAGCCGCAGCCGCTGCGCGTCCCGCGGAGCGCCGGGCGGGCCGTGGAGCGGGGCGTCCACGGGGAACACCTGCTCCCGCACGGGCAGCGCCGAGTCCCACCACTGAGCCGCCAGGTTGGCGCGCAGCGCCGCGCCCAGCGGCCCGAAGCCGGGGTGGCGGCCGCTCAGGTAGGCGCTCCAGGGCACCGGCCCCGCGCCGCCCCGCAGGAAGCGTCGCCGCCAGCACACATCCAGCAGCTCCGCCCCGCCCGCCGCCTCGGCAGCACCGCCGCACTCCGAGTACGGCCGTGCCGAGCACCCGGCCGGCTCTGCCCGCTCTGGGACTCGCCG
>VYXF01006680.1:229716-260078 GCA_013397295.1 Polioptila caerulea | reverse complement strand
GCCCTGCGGGGTCTTGTGGTGGGGCGGGTCCTGCTCCCGGAGCAGCGGCCGGCCTGGTGCCCGGGGAGGCGAGGCGGGGGAGCTTTCTTCCCCCTCAGCACCTCCCCGCTGCTCGCATCGCCGGCACCATTTCATTCAGCTATTTAAAGCTGTCGTTTTCTTGTGTTAGGACTTTTTAAGCTCTTTGCGTTAGCTTTCCCATCTTTTGTCTTTGTTCTTTTCCTGGCGACACTTTTAACTTAATAAAGCTACAGATGAACAGCAATTAAAGTGTTCCAAGACATCAGCCTGAAATGTAGGAAATGCTACTTTAACCTCTTATTCGTCTGACACTTTAAAAAGTGATGTCTGGAACTGATGGAGGAGTAGAGGGATGGAAAAGTAACCGTCAGTACAGAAGACTGAAAACTGTACAAATTACTTTCTGTTGTACTAGTTCTGTACTTTTTCCTTCCAAGGGTGACTTATGCCTTCTCCAGTAAGTTAAAGTTCTTAGTACTGGTTAAAATATGTGTCCTTCAAAGCACTTTCATCTCAGGACTCAAAGTCTGGGGAAAACCAGGATGAGCACATCTTATTGTGCTCAACAGAGCACTTGGCGGGGCCATCTCTGTATTCTTCTAATCCTTAAATAATTAAAGCAGAATTTACTTTTCATGAGGAGTATTTTCATTAGCAATAATGTAATTGCCTAAGACTATTAGAGAACCTAGATTTTTAAGAGAAGCTCATGTTTTGCAAAAAAGTACCTGTCATTCCTGATCATTGATCATGGTATATCAAAGCTTGGCTTGCTAAGGTCTTGAAGGATTGGAGTTCCTGGCTATGAGACCACATTCAAGTTTATTTTTTGTTACATGAAAAAAATAAATTAACCTGCCCAGCCTGTGGTACTTCAGTGCCTTTCACCTCCCAAATCCAGTTGGGCTGTGATTTCATTTGAACAATGTTTAATATTTTGGATGTTTGGGACAGTCTCCAAGGTTTGACCACCTCTGGTGAAGTCAAAGACACTTACAGGGGTTACCTTTCACTGTAAATAAACATGTCCTTATTTCTGTGTCTTTCAGTTCTGACATGAATGTTTTTCTTCTGAACAGATTGGGTTGATGTTGCCAATGATCTTTTAAGGACCTGTCACATAAACCAGCACATAAAGCATCTCTCAGAATGTGGTGCTGACGTGTTTGTTTGTCTTTATGAGTCAATCTTAGGAGAAAAAGTACCAGGTAGGAATGATAATTGCTAAATGTGTTTTTTATTGTTGTCTCTGTGTTTTCTAGCTAAATAAAATTGAAACTTGTAAAACTTCCTACAGATGTAGGGATTTAAAGTGTTTGTGTCCTTGCAATGACAAAAATATAAGATTGTCATTCTTGCAGAAGATTTAAGTAATATTGGCCAAGTTTATTTTAACTTTGGACTGCTATGAGGATAGCCACAACAAAACTACTGTAAATTAGGCCTTGAAAGCTGTCTGTGGGCATAATACTTTTGAAGGGTGTGAACTGGCTTATTTTATCTTACAGAAGTGTTCACCCTGAAGTCTGCTCTCATAAAATGCTTAATACTTAGAGTCTGCCAAGAGCTGAGTTAACCCTGCTTTAACCCAACTCCACTGCACTTGAGTGACAACAACTAAGCAAAGGCTATACAACCATATATTTGCTTTGTTTATAAACTGTTATGTGTAGGAATTGTCAGACTGCTAATTGCAGAAGCTACTGGCTGCTGAGGTAACTGGCAGCTAATGAAGTTAGAAATCCTGTTAAATGTAAGTTGCAGAACTAAAAATAATGTTCCCAATTAAGCAGGATACATTGCAGTGCAATTAGTGTGTGACAGGGAAAGAAGCAGCCCTAACACAAACTGCAATTCCAGTTTGATGATCTGAACTAGGTTTGTGTGCTGGGAGTGAAGGAGGAGAAATGTTTTAGTTGTCTCTGTTCTTGAATTTAATCCTGATAAAACCCTCACATCTTCCAAGGGGTGTTCTAAGTTTGTGCTTAGTATTTATAAAAGATTTTGTAGGACCATATGATAGTTGGGCTTTTCACCAAGGACACAAAGTACTGAAAAAATATTAACTTGTAAGCAGAAGTTAAAGTAGTTTCTTTAAGGTAATTGCAGCAAACTATCCATTTTAATAGTCTAAAAGCTATTATTTATTTTAAATAGATTTCATTGCCACTCCCAGAAGCCAAGAGGACGATGCACACAACGTACAAGCAGTAATAGATTCCTTGGCACTGGATTATTTGCAGGTCAGCTTGTCTCACATCACAGGTAGGTACTTGGTTTAATGAGACAAATGCAGCTGAATAGCTGTGTGGTTTGATCTGAGCACTTTAGGAACCACATGTTACACAGCTTGCTTTCTTACTTGCATGGAATGTCTTCTTATGGTAGTAGATGGCATCAGAACACTGACCCATTGCCTTGAACATCAGGTTATCAATTGAAACAGCAAGCAGAGAATAAATAAGAGAAAGGAATGTTAAAGTTAACATCCAGCCATGCTTCATTTGGCTGCCAAAGTGTTACCTGAAATCTGTTGCTGGCTCAGGCTTGGACCCTGGGTTTTAAGACATGACCCTGGAGTTTCAAACTTGTTATTACATTTTTAAAAGTTGGCAAGTAAAGAGCTGAACTGTGTTGTATTATCTGTACAGAGATAATGGCTTTCCCTGAGTATTCCTGTGTGTGGTCTCACACACAACCTGCAAAAAATGAAAACTGCTTGATAAGAAGTATCTCTGACTTGGTGCTTGTACACAGTGTCTGGTGTTTGCAATCCTGCTTCCACTCCATAGACTGCTTCATGCTGTAGTTTTATGTATAAAAAAAATATAAAACACCAAATGTCCCTGAAAATATCCCAGAATATTTATTTTGTGAGTGTGGAAGCAGTTACTGTATCAATAAACTTTCACTTATTAGAACTGAAAAGATGCAAAGTTAGAACACTTTATATATACTTTAGGCTTACCTACATAGCCATAAATAAGTGACCAGGTATCTTCTGAGCTGACATCTTTGGAAGAATTTCCAAGCAGTCTTCTACAGAAAATGCCTGCTTTTGAGAATTTTTCTTCTGTGAAGTACTAATTATTAATATGTGTCATTACCTTTTCTTAAGGTGAGAACATTGTGAAAGGAGACAGGGAATCTATCAAAAACCTCCTTGAAATATTTGATGGTTTGTTAGAGTACCTGAGAGAAGCCAGTGAAGCATCTTCTCAGGCTGGAGGTGAGATGTAAACCCAAAGTGTTTCCAATGTTGCAAAAATTAATTTGTGGATTTTTGTTACTTATAACCTTGACAATGGAGAGAAGAGAGACAAAACTGACTCTGTGGGAGCAAATTTCAGTGGTGAAGCTGAATATTTGCATTCCTTATTTTCATAAACAATAATAAAATAGATAATTTCCCCCCCAAACTTACATAATCTTTCTGCTTCAGTCTTGTAGCAGAAACCTACTCTAGACAATTAATCCTCTGTTAGTTGCTTTTTAACCTGTAAGTCAAATGATTTAGGATTAGGATTCAAGGAGGGAAATGTTGGCTTTAACTGGAACAATGAGCAAAGTCCCTTTTACTTACTAGGAGATCAGGGGGATGACAGCCTTTCCTGGGAAGTGGGTCCTGGGAGCAGGTCCATAGCAGGGGTTGAGGAACATGGGAAGAGAAGCTGCTCAGCCCTGCAGAGGCATTTACTGCAGTCCTGGTCTTCCTATCTGAGAGCTGCTAAGGGCTGTCACCACTGTGAGTAAGGGGAGAGCTCTTGGTGTCCGAGTTCCCTCCTGACCTGCTCCAGAGTGGACAGGAGAAAGAGGACAGTAGGAATGTTCAGTGCCTGTACTGCTTTTCCCTTCCCTCAGACTGCTAGTCCTCTTACCCAGCAGGGGTTAGTGGCTCAGATTTTCTAGCTGTCAGTCCACAGTTTAATTCTTTTGAGGAAGAAGAAAGGTTTATTAATAAAACTGGAACAAGGGGATATATGGTAGTGGTAGAATTTTTCAGAATTTACCATAAAAGTTGCCGACCTCCCCTACCCCCCACCTTGTGGGTAACATAATATTTTAGATAAAACAGTACAATGTTGATATTACTGTTTGACAATATTGATATAAACTGTTTAGATGATATTGGAAGTAGTACCTGTTAGTTTATAGGTAGAAGTAGTTTTCCTGAAAATAATGACCTCTTGGTTATTAACAGCAGAGCTAAATGTGCTGTGCAGTGATGAAATTCCAAGTGCATCTCAAGAGCAGCTGGAAAACACTGCTGATCAACTTACACAACATACACTACTCTCATCAGCTGAAGGGTAAGACCAATTCTGAGTATTTGCTTTCACAGAGTGATTGACTGTCTTTGTGTATCCATGGAGATATAGCATAGACACCTACTGATTACATATGCCAAGAGGAATGTGAGGTGACTCCTCTGCTTGGGCTAAAATTACATCTGTGACTTCTTTTGCCCTCGAAGAGTCGCTGATTTTGTTTCCCTTAAGTTTACTTTTTGTGCAGAACGAAACAACCTGAAAACTTGATTGGTTTTAAAGACAGTGTTTTAGATGGATTGGTTAAGCTGGGCTCAGTTTGTGGTTGTGACTCCTGCTCTGGTTTGCTCTGTGGCAGCAGGGCCGTGTCCTGCACGGCCCCTCAGCAGCTCCATCTCGTGGGCTCAGCAGGCAGAGACTGAGAGAGCAAATATTTCATGGCTTTATGTTCCCCTTAGGTCCCAGTCAGAATATTTTATTCTAACTTGTGATACAGATGGCTCAGAATCTACCAGTGAATTAATTAAACTTGGAGATACTGCTTATTCATTTTCCAAGAGAGGGGAAGGTGAGTTTGGGTGAGAAAAAAATTTTAAGACTCTTCTGTAGTAAGACTTCTAGGCTTTTTTTGGTTTCCTTTTGAAAAGTTACTTTTTTCAGATAAATACTGTTTTAAATCCTTATTTAAAAATCCCCAGACAACCCACAATAAAAATATACAATTACATCTTGCTGAAGTTAAAATTTCTGGAAGTAAATATTCCAGGCATTATTTTTCATGACTCCTGCACTACCTTATTTGGATAAAGGTTTGTTGTTTGAGTTCTAATTCAGCTCCACAAAGGCATTTTATCTTGTTCAGTAGAATAGGAGAATTCTGAAGAGTTTGTTTCATTTGTTGCAGTGTAAGATGTATTATTTAAGACTGTAAAAAGATTAATAAGTTCATTCTTTAAGAGGACTTGTTAGGAGTGTGCGCCCGTTCAAAACTTCATGGATGGCTCTGGAATGAATAATGTGCAGATGACTTACATGGAGCTCATTCTTATTTCCTATTTTTCTATAAGAATATTCCAGTTCTTCCTGTTCTTATTGGTGATTCATCTCCACAAGAGGCATAATGAAGTATTATGAATTATGAACATTTCATTGACTGGAATTACAAATAAGAATTTTACAGACCTATTTTGAGCATAGTATGTATTGCTGACACCAAGAAATTAGCAGACATTAAAATTGTCCTTCTCAACAGTTGATGCTTTATAGATTTTAATTTAATCTTTTTAAACACCCACTTCTAGAATTTCATATGCCTGTACTATGTCTAGCAGAAAAGGACACGGGGCTAGAAGAATCTGAAAGCCCAGAGGCTCTTGCAGCATTACCCAGACAGTTCTCAGAAAGTGAAAGGGGGATTGCAAAGGAAAGGGAAGATGGTGAGTATTGATTCTTCTGACAGCTCATCCACCTGATTCTGATTTAGGGGTGTAGGGAACTAGGGTAGTGTGGAGGAGAGCTTTAGTCATGAATGGAAACACTTTAGTTGTGTTTTAAAATAAATTCTTTTCAGAAGTGTGATATTTTAGTCTCTCAGAGTAGGCAAACTTTCGTTATCTGAGGTATTTCTGCTTAGCTAGGATTTGGCTTCAGCTAGGCTGTTTTTAATTTGTATTGTGGTTTGTATTCTTTTCTTTTGTGGTTCAGAACACTAAAAAGTCCTTGTGGAAGATACATTCAAAATCACATTCACAAGGCTGAAAAATGTTACAGCACTGTCCTGTGCAATCCAACAAAGATGGCAGCTCACATTAGCTATCGAGACACTTCCCTTCATTGTGCACACACAGTGCACAAAACGTGTTCTGCTTTCCTAGATAACACTTCCAAGTTCTTTGCATTTGCCTCTTCAGGAGGGATGGAGCCTGTTCATGCTGCTGAACCTCACCAAGGGAGTCTGAGTGCCAGTGCTACAAAACTGGGGGAGCCCATCCAGCAGGCAATTCCTCTGCTGCCCCCATTCCAGCCCTCGGATCCGGGATGGAGAGATTACCACAGCTCAGACAGACAGGCAGCAGCTCTGGCTTGCAGTCGAGCAGGGAACATTCCTACTGTAAGGAAAAACATACCCTTTGATTATTTCATTTTCTTTTAGTAACCAACACTGCTTTCATTTGAAAACCTCCTAGTTTGCTTGTAGAGTGGAAGTAGCTGGAGAACGCTTTTGTCAGAGTTTATCTCAGTTCCAGGAATTTTGGATTGTGGATTCCTTCTTCAGTAAGTGTCCAGAGAGAAATTTAGTTTGAGGAGTGTGTTTATTTTATACATATATACATACACATCTCCACAGTCAATGCAACTGCACGGTTTACAGTATAGTAAACAAAATAATTACAGTGATTTTTATCTATCTATAGAAGCAGCATTGATTTCCATTTACAGACAGACCTAATGTATGACTTTCCTATCAGCACTCTCCTGTGAATTTATAGAACACATCTTGCTTTTTATTTCAGATTGAAGAGTCACTTATCCAAAAATGTGATGATGTTTCTGATGGTCTTCCTCTATCAAGAAAGATCCCTGGTGAGAGAAAATTTTGCATCCTCTAGGGTAACTCTTAAGTGTTATAATGTTGCATTTATTTTTACTGGACAAGAAACAAGAAACATTGTTTTGAGTCTACTAGTGCATTTTTTAAAATTCAGCCACAAGTTCATATTTCTATCTCTGCCTTACAGAGAAACAAAAATAGGTTACTTTTAATCTGTTCCCTCTACTGGAAAAAAAGTAATCCATGTCCCCAGTTCAACTCCTTTCTTAGTTAATCCTGTTAGGATGGGCCTATACCACAGAAATCTCTTCCAGCAGATAAGTCCCATGGCTGAGCTTATTCTGAGCAGAGAAACATGGACCAAACAAGCCAGTTTCAATTCTAAGAAAAAGCCATTAACTGCTATTGTAGAAAAGGTTTAAAAGCTATTTTTTTCAGTACTCATTTTCTCTGTTGCCTTGGAAACACTGCTTACCTTTTTTAGTTTCCATAGCATTCCCATGACACTGAACATTGGAGACTGGAGAAATTACCAAAATGAATGTCACAACTGGGTAACCACAGTTGCTTTGTCATTCTATTCTCTGAATAATCTGTATCCACAGGCCCTGGCTCACATCTTTTTTTCCTTGTTGCCCACATTAGTAGGCACAGTGCCATTAACTCACACTCACCTGTCACCTGCTTCTGCAGTGGGAGAAATGCCAGGAGATGATGCCAAGGACAGTGTGACAAAGGTACAGATTGCATCTTTATTTCTGGAATTTCAATCAGTATTTTTTGATTTCTGCTTAATTTGTCTGTTATCTTGTGGCACTTCTGGGCTTATTTCAAACCTGCTTTAGACTTGCTTTCCCCAATATCAACCAGTGATGCAGTGTTGTTAGACTGTGATTACATGCAGTCTTCAAGTCATGTCAGTTCTTAGTTCTTCCTGGAGTTGTTTGCTCCAAAGTGTACAGAGCCAGCACCCACAGAGTTCTATTTATCACAACCAACCAGTTACTGATTATCTTCCTTTTTATTCAAAAATGTACAAAGCACAGGAGTACAGTCATGTCCTTTCTCTGAAGTGTATGAGCATTCTAAATTAGTAAGAATTTTTGGGGTTTTGGCCAGTAAAACTTGGATTTACTCCTTTTTAAAGATCCATTAACTGCTTCTTATATTCTTTCCTTTTATTTTCTTGCACTGTCCTTTGCTTTTCAAAAACTAAATAATGCACAACCCACAAACTGATCAGCAGTTACCAATCTGTGCCCATAGAAATGTGTCTGTAAAGGAAGTTTCTTTCTCTGGAAACACAATTTTGCCTTCTGCAACCACAAGAGGTACTCACAGACTTTGCTTGTTCCAGTAGTTTAAACAGCTTTTACTTCTACATTGTCTCTGAATCTCATTTTCCATTGGTGCATTCCCAGTATGTCCGTGCCAAGCCCAAGTTACTCCAGTTTGAACAGAGAAGTTACCAGGCAGAACTAAACCAGTGCAGCTAAATGGCACAAGGACAGGAGTGTTCCCTTTTGGCTCGTTGTGAACTGCAGCTCAGCCTGTACTAAAGGCATTTCCACTCCCTGGCATCAGTGCCAGGCTGAGGAGGTGGAATGTGGAGAGACTCCTTACCTTAACCTAGACCCTGTTCTGGTTCAGTGGTTTAGCTGTGAACTGATCTTCCATATTTTTGCTAGTCCGTTTCTGTAAACATTAATTCTCTAAAGCACACCCCCTGCCATCAGGAGCCTAGAAATAGAACTGTTTTTATGTATCTATACTCACAGGGTTTGGGGATGGTTCTATTACAGCATCTCTACTCACATGATCTATAAAACCTTCATTTACTCATTTTCCTAGGAGCCTCTGGTATGTGAGTCTTCTACATCCGCCTCCTCTTTTGAGGAAAAGCTCTCACTCTGTGCTGAACAAGTAACACAAACCCCAAGACCTAAATCTCAGCACCAGCCTACAACAACAAGGCAAGTTCAGATTTTTGGTACTGAACCACACTGGCACTTTGATTTCCAGGGCTAGCCAGCCTCCACCCCCCTTTTTAATTAAGATCTCTCTTTCCTTGGCTGTGTGACAGTGAAAGATTAATTCTAAGAGAAAGATTTCCTGTTTCTCCTGACATATACTCATTTTGTTAAATATGGTTATAGGTGCTTACACATTCTGCTTTACTTAATCCTGTAAAAATGTGCTTAGGCAACAAGTGAACTGGAATTGTGTGAGATAATGGTCATTGTCAAGTTTTTAGAACAGAAATGAAATCTGTCTGTTTTCTCCTCTAGCAAATATGAAAATTCCACCACAGATTCAGTTGAAGATTCACTTTCCCACAGAACAACAAAGGAGAAGGTGCCTGAGCAAGAGTTTCATGAAGCATCAGAAAATCTGTCTCACAGGCTAAATGAACTAGATTTAGTAAGTGCAGTTGCTTCCTTATTGAGCTGAGCAATGCAGGTTTAGTAATGACAGTGGAGAGAATATCAGTGCAATAGAGATGAAAAGGAAATCTGCAACTAATACCTGGCTTTAGTTTATTAAAACTTTAGAACTGTCTACTGAACCTGACCCCCACAAAAAAAAATCTACCCCTTAGATGTTGAAGAGAGCTTTGGGTGAGCACACAAGAGAAGAGGAGCTGACAGATGAGGACAGCCTGTCCCAGCACAGTGACAGTGTCATGGACTATGGCCGAAGGAGGGCTAGGAGAGGTAATAATCCTTGTTGCCAGTATTGGGATGGAAACAAATAATGCAAAGCTGCTACACTGAATTATAGTTAGTTCCTAAGTTTTGTATTGCTAGTTCACCTCTATTTTGTCTTTGATCCAAACCTGAGCTACAGTAACAGAATTGCAATCAAGTTTCTGTTAAACACCTAAACTGTCCTAAAACTTTGCAAAAAAATTTCAAGGCAAACAGAGCTGCAGTTAAAAAATGTATAGAAGGTGGGAGGAGGGACAGAACACAAACTCACAGTACTGTGGTTCTGAAATGAGGGCCTAGTCACAATACACTTCACTGTTTTTTTGTCTCAAGTTAGACACTCAGTGAGTGATCTTTCCCTACAGACACAGCACGGCCAAGGTACCCAGGCAGGCCACGATCCCTCTCTCCAGCCTCTCCCTCATCTCAGCACCAGGAACACAAACTGGGGGGTACTGCAGCAGGCCAGATACAGGCAATACGCAGCCACCTGCAGCAAGAAAGGCATGAAAGAACAAGAAAAGCAAAGGTAATTTTTACACTGGATCTGGTGGAAATTCTTACCAACAATTATACTAAAACCATAAAAACAGAGTACTTTTATGTAATGGGGGCATCTGGTCTCCTTTAGTAATCATATGCTGTTTTATCTGTAGCCTGCTGAGGAAGAGACTTAAACCCCAAATTTTGCAAAAAAGAGTTTAAAGTGGAAGAAGCTCTTTGACACATGCAGCAAACAAGTCAACAAGGTGGCTGTTATGGACTGATTATTTCCTCCTACAAGTCCTTTTATTTTTGTTTTCTAGCTGGTCACTAAAGCTTATGAAAATGAGCTAAGAATTTTTGAAGCAAGGGAGAAACGTAGACTTTCCAAGCTCAGAGAAGCTGCCAAGGAAATGGTAGGTGATGCACTGTGGGGATTGCTGGTTGTGTTTTGTTTGGTTGATTTTTTTTCTTTTTAAATTTGTCTAGATGGTCTGTCCAGGCATTTTTGGGTACAAAACCTCCTTGACTTCCAGTGTCATAGTTAGAGCACTGTACAATTGAAATAGTAACTTACTGATGTTAAGAGCTGCAGAAGAGCTGAGGCTATGCAATAATGAGATTTAACCTTTGTTTGAACCCTAACCTGCAAATTCTGGCCTTCTGAAGAATCCAATGCACTATGTCCAAGTTCTCATTCTAAAGTCTGAAAGACGTTTAAGTTCTGATGGCCAAACTGTGTTCTATCAGTGTTTCCCTTCTCATACCTGTTTTACATCTGTTTTACATCTGCTCCTAAGGAACAAGAGTACAAAGAAAATGTCTTTCAAGAACCTCCAAAAGTGTCTCAGCCAGTGAAAGCTCATTCTAGAAAAACCACACCTCAGTATCCCAAATACAGCCAGAGGATTCCAAAACGAGGGATCATGAAGCCAAAGCAAGCAGCTCCAAGTAAGAACTGCAAAACTATACTTGGTGGAAAACTGGCATCTTTTGAAAGCATGTGTTGAACTCCAAGAATAGAGGCATGAGTCCAACATATACCAGTCAGCTGTAGCATTTTCCTTTCTTCTGACCTCTGTATGTCTGGATTTTTGTTAGGGAAGATAATGCTTTACGTAAATGTAAACCATCAGTGCACAATCAAATTTTGACCCATTTGCTACTTCCTTAAAATCCCTTGGATTGTATTTTCAGGGCTTGTTTCTATTGCTGCTACTCCTGTGCTTATTCCACTCCAGTCTGAGCTCTCCTTTTGTTATTTTTCTGAGCATGTATCAGATTTAGAATTGGGCCCGTGGCTTGAGCTGAGCCATGTACAGGTCACAGAGCAGGATCTGCCAGGACCCTGCCACTGTGGTGTTAATGCTGCCACTGGTTCTGCTGAGCAAGTGATGCTCCAAGAAAGCCAAGCTACAAATCCTAGGCCCAGTTTTGGTAACCAGCTCTGTGCATGCCTATGGATAAGATCACCAGATAATCCCCTACATACCTGGATGTTGCTCAGCTACACTGCCTTATTTTTTTCCTGTTTTTGAAGGCCATATACTTGGTAAATACCCTTTTGTTTCATTTCCCCATCATCTTTTCCTGCCAGAAAGATCAAAGATGTAATGGGAATGAGCTGGTTGCAAACCAGTTTATTTTGTACCTGTTTACTTGACCTGGATCTGTCACTGCTGTGCTGGCTTTATTTTAAATTGCTGCAGCCAGAGAGAGAGAGAAAGCAATCACTGATCAGTGATGGCCATAACCACAAGGAGAAACAAGGGGATACCTGTCTTAGCTGGATGTGGTGGTGGTAGGGAAATGACATCTGAGCTATAAAATCAATTATTCAGAGAAAACAACAAAAGACTGGGATTGCTTTCTCTGCTGCTGTACTGGCAGGATGATATGTCCTGCTGGGCTTAGCTTGACATGGTAACAGCAGCAGGGTTATTTTATACAGTGCTCAATTTAAAATATTTCTTGACTTAGGCTGACACTGTCTGGATGAATTTACTGCGAAATGTATTCTCCAGGAATTTATTGCTTACCTCTTTCTTTATCTTACAGTGACAATAAGAGACAGTGACCTCCTCTTGCAGCTCCTGGAGGAGTTTCCCCACCTGCACATTTCCCCCCGAACTCTGAATAAAATGTGGCAGCAGCAGCTTGCCCAAACTCTGCACCTCAAGGCACCTTCTGCCAGACCTAGGCCAAAACTCCAGAACGAAGTGAGTGTTCTCATTCTTACCTGCTGATGTCAGCACAGATACCCTGACAGGGCACCTGCACGCCCACAGCACAGTGTGGAACCATATTCTGGGAGCTTGCTTAAATAGGGATGTGTAGATTTACATACATAGGTTCAACTTTTCATCAGCCACTTGAATATTATGGTCCTCCTTTTATACTGCTTCCTTGAGTACTGCCTAGGGTTGCTGTTGCTTTTTTAAAAGCATTTTGTACTTTCCACTGCTAGTTCTGAACAGTCTTTTAGTTTAAAAAGGAGTTATGAGATGCAAAAGTTGATTAACTTATACAAGGCAACTCTCAACCCAGAACATAGCAGGGGGCAATATTTATACCTGCTACAATAGGACAGCTTGTCCTGCAGCACGATGTGAGTAATTATTTTACTTTTATTTTTAAACCTCCAGGTTGAACAAGCCTTGAAGAAACATGAGCTGCTTGCTGCAATTATTAAGAGAGATCAAGCTCACAGCAAGAGACTGGTATGTTCTTGGAAGACTATTTGTTACATAATGCAGAGATTTCACATGGAGCTATCTAAAATGCATATTCCTAGATCAGGGAAGTGGCTTTTTGTCTTATGGCAACTTCATGCTTTTTGAGTAGCTGTGGTCTGAGAATGCCACGTTTGTTGTGCAGCTACTGGGGTCATGAGAATGACATATTATTATTATTATTACACTGCATTGTTGCTCTAAAAGGTAAAACAAATTCTTTCAGAGTGTGAGGAGAAACTTGAGGTTGTGTGCAGCCCTGTGACAGTGCTGACTCCTCAACTCTATAGTGACACAACTTTGCTACATCAGTGGTGACTAACGCTTTAAACCATAACTGCAGAGCTGGGGTGTGGAGAAGGTCCTTAGCAAAGGACCCTAATTAGCAAGGATTAACAAAGCTTTGCCTGCAGGGGTATCTGTGGGCAGTTTGGTGGTCTGACAGCTGCTGCTCTGCCTTTAGCAAGAAATCAAGCAGCGCATCCACCGCCAGAAGTGGGCCCAGAACAAGCTGACAGAGAAGCGGCAGCAGCTGGCCCGGGCCAGGAAATACTACGAGGATTACAGGGTGCAGCTGCGGGCCAAGCTGCTGCGGGCCAGGACACGTGAGGAGAAGGTGAGAACGAGGGGCTTTGCTCTGCAGGGGTGGAGTTCTTTCCTGTCGGGCCCCCAGAACTGAGGTGGGGTAGTTGAATGCTGCAAGTGCAGTGACCAGAGCACAGAGCCAGGATGAAGTGCTTGCTCAGTCAAGGCCACAGATGAAATGGTTCCTTCTCTGGAAATGTGGATCCAGTGCAGGGCAAACCCCTGTGAAACAAGAAAGGATGATTTATGGGGCTAAGAGGAGAGAAAGGGTGAAGTATCAGTGTGGAAAAGTAGGGCTGGTAACATGAGAAATTGGGGAAATGAGTTTTCAGAAACAGTAGGATTAAGAAGTTGTTCCTACAGTCACTATCCAAAGAAAACAATCTAAATCTTCAGTTAAGGGAACTGATCAAACAGGCAGCTTTGTTACTCAATTGTGTTTGTTAAACAAAGCAGACTTTGTGACAGATATGATCTAATTAGGGCTGGACATCAGAGTGAGGGAAAGCAAGGAGAGTTATTACACTCTGCAAAAGCAGATACACAGTTGTCACCATTCAAAATCGAAGATGAGAAGTTTGCTGCATATAATCCACTGGTAGGGATTTGAGAACTGTTTGCCTCAAGCTGTGAGCTACAGCTGGTAAGTGTTACTGTGGAGGAATGGAAAGCCTGAGTCCAGGCTAGATTTCCTGCTGCTGGAAACCTGGATGAAGGTCCTGAAGTCAGACTGCAGAGTACAGGATGGGTTGTAAATCACAGTGCATGTTCAAAGGCCCTGGCTTGCACAGTTGGGTCATCTGACTAAACTGACCTGAAAAATTATTTCATCTATCAGAATTTCAACTAAAGGAATAATACAAATCCAGCTCAGCTGTATCTGCACCACCATTTCTAGGTTCATAATTGTGCTTTTTCATGGGCTATGGCCTATCCTCTTGTAAACACCATTCCATCAGGAGATAAAGCAGCTGAGAAACGTAAATGTATACTTACAAGTTCCTGGGAAAGTTTCAGGTTTGCTTTTTTTTAATTGCTGGCAGATATTTAAAAACTTATTTGAAGAAGGCTTAGAAATTCAGAAGCAAAGACTGAGGGACCTGAAAGTTTATGCTCAAGAGAAGCGAGATGAGCAACGGAGAGAGCACCAGATTGAGCTGGAGTCTCTGGAGAACTACTACAAAGATCAGGTAAAGCTTCAGCTGGATCAGGCAGATTGCATTTTTCCACTTACAAGTCTTTCTTTAATTAGTTCAACTCACACACACGTTATGTTTAGTTTTCCATGCTAGCAGAAGCTGTATCTCAAGAATTTCAAGAATTCCAAACCAGAGAGAAAGCACAAGCACATGTAAGTATTCCTAATTTTTTCCAATTGCCTTTTCTTTTTTACATATTGTGGCTAATGTCAGTATTTTCTTTAGATGCTACAGAAAACAAAAAGAGAACTGAGATCAAAGATGGAAAAGGAAATACAGCAACTGCAAGAAGCAATCATGCATAATGATGATGACACCTTTTTTCAAGAACTAGAAGCAGACAGACTGAGATCCAGACTTCAGATGGCTTCTTTCCAGTACAGCCAAAGTCACTTCTTCTAAGACTTGGGTAAATGTCACTGCAGTCCTCCCTGGCTAAGATGATCAATGTCTTTGAGAGCTGTTATAATGGGATGGTGTGAAGCTGTTTTTCTCTCTGAAATACCTGTTCTGTCATTTTGACCTGTCAGGGGCATAGCTGCTGGGATCTGGGATTTCCACAGCACTTTTATGATCCCCAATAAAGTTTCTGAACTACTTTTTACCTTCCTATCAAGGCTGGGGTAATGTTGGGCTCCACCTGGAGGAAGCTGGGATGAAGTCAGAGTGCTTTAGTCAAGTTTTCTTGGTGGAACAGCTGGATGCTGAGGCTCCTCTGTGCTGGGGGCTCTTGGTGCTAAGCCAGTCTAACACCATTAGCCAGAAATCATGGATTGGAAAGCTCACAGTGCACAAGAAGATCTTTAAAAGAACATCAGAGGTTCAGGTTTCCTTTGAAAGGCCAAGTTAGAGAATGCCTACAATAAACCTGACATAAATAACTGGGAATTTAAATACATTAAGCAAGGGAAGACTACTGCTTCTACTCCTTCTTCAGTTGTGTTTGCAGTCTTGATAAAATATAAAGGCATATAAAATACTCTTTCTAGGCTACAAATGCACTGTGAAACATAAATCTGAAACAAAACAATGCAGATTCTTCTAAAGCTGTACATGATGAGCCTCTGCAAGAGTGAACCCTGGGAAGGAGATGTGGACAGCATTCCTAATCTTCCCCAGGGCCACACACACAGGTGTAGCCTGATTACTCCATCTTCACACTGACAGAACCAGAACTAAAGAATGATTAAATATTTCACCAGTCAGCTTTTACCTTACCTCAGATTCTAAGGGAGAGCAGCAGCTGACAGCAAGCACTGCACCTATTGCAGCATCTTCCAGTGCTGTCAGCAGTGCACTGCCCAGCAGGAAATCAAAGTTTCACCAGCCAAACACTGTGGAGGAGCCAACACAGAGGGATGAGGACTTCAACTGAAAACAATTACATAAAACCAAGCTGATACTAATGAGCTACAGAGCCTACAGTCTCCTCTGCCTGACAAAAGTGCAACTCTTAGTTTATCTTGGTAGTAGAATTGCTGTGTGAGAAGTGACATAGGAATACTGGATTTTATTGCACTGTGCATCCAATATTTAAAGGTTGCCATGAAGGGCTGTCTCTGATGGAACTGACAACACACAGAAAATTCACATTCATGCACTGAAAAAAGAGATAAACAGGGAAAAACAGCTCCCAGCATCTGAAGGAGCTTCTTTTACAGATGAAACAAAGCAGCCAGCTGTTACAGCACAAGAGACCTCACTGCAAAAATCCAGACCCCAAAAACACATCAAAACCAGAAACACAAAACCCTGACCCATCTAAACCTTTTCAGGGAATTGCTGTAAGCCTGGCTAACTTGAAGCCTGTAAGAGACAATATTTACCAGCTAAGTTGATGAAATTTAGCAAGTCTTCACCAAATTTGCCTCTATTTCTCTCAGGGAAGATGGTGTAGCTTTGCTGAGTTTTCAGAGGAGACATCTGTTCACCAGTGCTGAGATAAAGTCCTTGCCAAGACATGCCAGTACCTGAGAGCCAGAAGTAAGACCTGCTGTGTTTGACTAGAACATTCAGCACACTCCTCACTGTAGGTAACAGCACGGAGGAAGTCACCAAGTTTCAAGGTTTTTTTCCTGAAACAAAGTTGAGTTACTTAAAAATGACATTGTTACATTTTAAAGATTTAATTAAAAAAAAACTTAAAACTTTTAAAACCATTGATGCTGTGACAGTGCAAACAGCATACAATTTATTGCTCAACTTCTGCATGGGTACATACATTAAGTACTTAAAAACCATTTTATACAGATTTTTTTTTTTTTGTTAAAGCTCATGTAACAGCTGGGTGAAAATACAATGATATCAATGCTAAAACACTCTGTAATAAATACAATGGAAATTATAAACTAAGAACTGTCAGTTTGTGGAGGAGTAATTACACTTGTATAAACTAATTACAACTACAGACAAAGCTCTGAGGATGTGTAGAGCCTACTACATAGTGTAAAGTACAACAAATGGCACCTGTTAACTGTGTGGTGCTGTTTAAAAAGATGCTACATCAAGCTGGAGGATGGTGCTGTGACAGAGGAGCAAAGCTTGAACTTCCCTCAATGCAGCCTTTTAAATGCACCAGGAGTTCAGTACAGATGTAGTGTTGTAGAACAGGAATTTCAAAACAGCTTGTGTGCTCTGGACTTTAGTCTTTAGACTTTAGTACAACACAAAAATTTGGTACAAATAAATCAGTTTAGGGAAACTGAACCTATGTGCAAAAAAAAAAATTTAGAATACATACTGTACAAAGCACCATTACAAAACTCTTTACACCGAGAAATTAAATCCTCTGAAACTCAACTGTGAACTGTATATTTGAAATCTACAAAAGTCACTGTTCATAATTAAACATTCATAATGAAAAGCAACAGCATAAAACCATGATGTGACATCTCCCTAAAACAACTAAAGACTGGAAAAAGTAAAACCCAGTAAGAGGGACACATTGAAATAAATATTCACATTAATCATGGGGTAAAAGTCCAAGGTTAAAATGCAATATTAGGCTTAGCACCTTTTTGAGGGGAAAGTAGCTGACATGTTCTTTAAATTTTGGAAAGGAATCAACCCTTTACCACTTTCAGATAAACATCTGACTGGGTGATGAGGTGCTTTAGTTAAAGCTCTCAGTCTTTATGAAGATAGAAAGGCACTCAAAATACTTGGTATATTCATCCTCATCTGTCAGCTATGAAAAGTTCAATACAGATTTGTCTAGTTTTGCCTGTAATATATTAAATTTACAATATCTGTGGCAGTTAAAAAAAATTCTCAATGGCATACCAAAATGTTTAGTAGAAAAACAGATGTACTGCTAAGGCTGCTGTGAAAATGAATGGAATTATCAGCTGATCTCGGGTCTCTGTTCTGCAGAGTTCATCTCCTCCCTCCCCCAAGATGCTTTTATGACAGCAAGGTGACCATAACCATGCATTCAATAAATGCACCAGCCACATTTTATATTTGCCATGTTCCATGCCCAGGGAGGCTGTGGCCACAGCCTGGGCAAGCACAAGGGGATAAAAAAAACCTAAAAATCATTTCTATCAGTTCTATGACACTGGGGTCTCTCCTGTGAACAGTCACAAGAACCTGTCTGTAAAACCCCTGCAAGTCACTCAGCAGAGGCTGAGCAGAGGCTTTGGGGGAGGCTGGAGCTGTGGCCCCAGCCATGGGCAGCATTTTGAGTGACAAACTCTGGGCAAGAACCTGCTGTGGTCCCCCAGACCTGCACAGGCACAGGGACAACTCCCCTGGTAACAGAGTCACCTGAAAGCCCTGAACTGAGGAGGCCATGGCTGCAAAAGTACCAGCCCTTCAACAGGAGTGCAAGAGTCCACTGAAATGAAAAGAAAAGGCTCTGATGTGTTTCAAACCTGGCTGTCAAAGCAAGTCTCTTGGCTTTCTGTTTACATCCCTAAGCAGCCAGCCCAGAAAGGGAAGCAAGTCCCTTGGAACAAACCTGCCAGCAACAGCTGTACAGAAAAAATAATCAAACCAACATGTGGATTTGGCTCACCAGATTCTCACCACAATTCTAGAAAAGTACTCCCTTGCCCACTATTCTAACACACAACATCCAGTAGTAGTTTACTCACTGTGGCAGTCAGACTTGGCAGAGCAAAATTCAGTTCAAGTTCCACAGAACAGCCAGCAATGAGCTGGTTCACTGTGACTTACACTGAAACATGGAACAGCTGCTTACATCCCATCCCTTTAGCATTTTCAATACCTTTGACTTTCTTCTCATTGGCAGTGAAAAAATAGTGCAGATTTGATGATTAATTGTAACCTAAGTTACAAAAACACAACACTGATTGGAAAAAACCTGCTACTTATTCCAAATCTTCTCATGGCTAAGAGGAGAATGGCACTGTCTCTGAGGCAGCCTGATTTAGCCACACACCACGAGCAGATCAGACAGATCTCAACTGAGAATTTCCAAACTAATGTCAAAGTTCAGTTCCCTCTACTGGTAGTGCATTTTATTCCCCTTTGAAGAGACCAACCCATGCTATAAATCATATATATACTTACTTCCATCCCTACAATCAATAAATTATGTGCTCTTACAACCTCATTTCCAAAGCACATTACACACATTTCAGTCAATACACCATTTTTCCTTAGTTGCAACTTAAACCCATGTGTCATGAGCAGCTGGACAAAGATTACAACATGTTTTACCTGATAAATCTTTAGCATCAACAAATACAGAATACGATTTGGCTGCATTCAAACAAACTTTGGTTGACTGGACAGAATGGATTCTGGAACTAACAGCTGACAGGCTTCTGCTGGCAAAGCTCATCAGTGCTTCAACAGCTAAAAAATGCAGTTTCAATTTAAGGTCAAAAGCAACAAAAAATACTCTTGACAGACTTGTTAGAAAAATGCTGTTATAAAAAAAAAAATCAAAACATCTAGTGTTCATTAAGAAAAGGTTATTCCACGTGTAAACACAAGGACTGTACCAAATAGTCTGTGTCACTCACTAGAAATTCTGCTGGAGGAATCTGACAAGTGATATAAATAGGACCCCAAAATGTCATGTCTGGAATTCCTGCTTGAAAAATATAAAAAAAGCCCCTGTGGCAATATTTACCTGGAATTTACATTGCAGAATATAACGGTTTACTATAAGAAAATGCAGTTAACATGTAAGTGGCTTTCATTAAAAAGATTAATGATTCTTTCAGCCAATTTTATGCAAAGTTAGAATAATCCAAAATATTTTTTTTTCCAAAAATAGCAGGCATAGATGCTGTTCAGTATCATACATTTAAAACAGGCTGAAACGTGACTTGTACCGACTGCTGAAGTTGTGTCTTGGTATCTGAGAATAGAAATCAGGTAGGCAAATATAATAGATTACCTCTTACAAAAATAGTAGTAGTCTTTAAGTATAGAATACTGCTTAACTGTTGAAATGTAGGAAAAGTCAGCATTCTGTATGTTCAAGATATTAGTTTTTAATAGCAGCTGAATGATCCTATGGCAGGAACCACAGAACCTATTTTCTTGAAATAAAAAATTTAAAATATAAAATTAAAAAAAATCCAAAAGTTGTCCTTTCCCTCCCAGTGTCCTAGTGTAGAAAAGGGAAAGTTTCCTGTTTTTCAAGCATTTCTTGAGTCTTGGCTGAGGGAAGGAAGGGCTTTCTGGCTGACAGGAGTATAAATAGAGTCTGGGAGAGGCTGGGAGGGTCATTCCACAGCAAAGCCACAGGTCTCCTCGATGGCTGTGAGCAGCTTCTCGTAGAGTTTCTCGTAGCTCTCGTACGCGGGAATGTCGATCCTGTTGAAGCTGGGGGAGAAGCAGAGAGGTTTCAGCTCTGCAACCATCACTGCCAGGTGTGTCACACCTCACCCAGCTGCTGATGGTGCCAGCAAAGCTTAACGAGGCCATGCAGCTCCATTAAACAAAAACCAGCTCCAGTTTTCACACCTCTGCTGCTCCCCAAGGGACAGCTTTGATTATGTCATAAAAGACAAAAGAAGACTGCTCCAAATACTCTGACAGCAGATTGGTCTTTTAAGTTACAGATCACAACAGAGAACTGAAAAAGTCTTACCAGGTATGAGCTTTCGGCAGATTATTAGTGCTGGCATCAATCTGGTGTATTGTGAAGAGTCGTGGGCCTGCAGCACCTGAAAATCCAGAGGAGATCTCTACTACTGTGTGGAATAACATGAAATGTCTTCATTGCACTGCAACTACAAGAGAGCAACTAAAATGCAAAGAGAAGCTCTGCACCAAGAAAGATGAAATCATAAACAGGCAGGAAAAAACTGCCAAGTCCCAGTGGCTGTGGGACAGACTCCTCCTTGCCCACCCAGACAGCCCTGCAGTCATTTAAACCATGGAAAGGTAAGGAAAAAAGCACAGATAAGAATAAATCACCTTTTTCACACAGTGTACTGCATAATTCTAACAGTTTTTAATTTATCTTCTCTCACCCCTCCTATACAACAAATCTTACACAGCTGTGCTTGTCCCTGTTTGTAACAGGTCTTGAATGTGGCAAATTCCACTGAAATTCCACAGAGTCACAATGTTGGTTCCTTATAGTTTTATTAAATTCATCAGACTAGAAATGCCCTGAATGCCTCTGCTAAAGAAAAAGACTGCAGCACAGCCATCCTTTAGCCTTGGGTGTGCACTGAAGAGGTTGCAAATGTCCCAGCCTGAGCAAAACTGAAATCCTGGTCTGAGCAGCCATTAAAAATATAATTCAGAGGACTCTGCTGTTAAATAAGATTCTGAGCTTGAGCTCTTTGAGTGCATTTCAGTCTAAGCAAAGCCCCAGAGCTGTGCGACTGATGAGGGCTTATAAAAGTTAGGAATTAGAACCCTCGAGGATCTGAGCTGATCAGAACCTCCTGCCACAGAGGGAAGTGCACAACTGAAACAAAGGAGCCATTTGCACCTGTATAAGAAGGCAGCAGACAGACATACAAAAGAACTAGTCCTGATTGTAATCAGACCATTAAAATCGCTCTTTAGAAGTCGCAGGGCAGCTGCAGCCTCACGTGCAGCTGATCCCTGCTCGCAGGCTCCCGCGGGCGTTACCTTGCAGCGCCTTGAAGCCCTGCAGAGGCACCCGGGAGGAGCCGGTCACGAACTGCAGCAGCCGCGCCCTCCTCTCCTCGTCGAACAGCTCCACAGCTTTCCAGAACCATTTCACGATGTTGCTGTCTGGGGTACAGTGTTTTAACCTGGTATTTGCCTTCCAGTCGTTAACATCAATTTTTCCCAGTCCACAAATGATGAGCTGTAAATTTAAAATAGATTTATTATATTATTTCATAATTGATCATTATAAAAATGGGTTTGGAGCCAGACAAATTAAGAAGAAATGATTGTGGAAAATGAACAGATTTTATACCAAAGGCAAATTATAACTCTTCCCTCATCTTAAGCAATGCAAAAATATATCTTTCTTGGATTTGTAAATTTTACCTCTGTACAAAAACCATTTTCCAAATGGTCTCAATTCAAATTAACCAGAACTCAACCAACCATTTCAAGCTTAGACAAAAGGGCCTTGACCTGTCAGTTAAAGAGAAGCACAGACTCTACCCCTGTATGACAGTGCAGGAATAATTAACATCTGACCTCAGTACTTCTTGCAGGAGCATGGCCCAGGGGCAGTTTAGCTGGCCCAGCTCTGGACACCCCAAAGGAATTTTGTTCCTGTGATACCACAAGAAGGAGCAGCCTTTCCTGACACTGAGCTTTCAGTGCTCCTGAAGGGAGATCCACAATGGATCGGGTTAAGCTCAGCAGGGATGTGATCATAATTCTAAAGCCATTTTCAGGGCCAAGAACACTGGACCTGTCCCTTCCTTATTCTACAGCTGCAAAATGGTTCTGGGTTAGCAGCACAGCTGGCTCACTGCTGGGACTGAGAATATTCAGGATAAAGGAGGAGCAGTCACCAACGTTCCAGTGCACACGTGAATGGTTTACCTGTGGCCATTTTACATGGCAAACCCCTCAGCTCCACAGACTGCAATTACATTTCAGTTTAAAGCAAGCTTGGGATTTACAGATTTGCCTTCAGAAAACATTGCTTTGTTGGGGTTGAGCAAGCCAAGGGCTCTTGCTTGCAGCCTTGGAAACAAGTACCCCAATTGTAATGAACAATCACCTTGGTTAAGGTGAGCAAAAGCTCACTCCCATCACCCCTGGGAGTTAATATGTTAATGTTTCTAGAAAGTTCACAGTTCTTGTTACTCCCATTGCTTGTGTGGCCCTGGCAATGTTTTACATTGTTCTAATCCTCACATCCCATTGGAACCCTTCCCCCAGACTCTGCCCTTAACCTAACCTATGTAAGTTACTGTTCCACCCTGGCCCTTCCCTTTCCTAGTGCACCCCATACTGTACTCAGCTCGTTGTGTGTTGTTGTGGTTTGTTAAATTCTCATTATTAGAGTTGATTTGTTTCTGGGTCACTGGACCGTGCTGGTCCCTCATTTTATTCACCACCTAAGGGATTTTCACCCCCATACCCCGAGGTAGCAACCCAGCCACACCATCCAGCCCCCAGGGGAGTTGCTGCATTGTTTGGATGCTGATCCTAACATTCTGCAGCACACTTGTGTGTGACAGCACCTTTCCCTCTGCTGGATTTAGGCGGCCAACGGAGCCTGGCAAAACTGAGCTCTGCCAAACCCCCGACAGCAGTCAGTGCTCCAAGGGCTGGGAGGGAGCCCTGAGAGGCAGTGACAGACTGTTCTCCTGGCAGCACTGACTTCTGCATGAGGAAAGTGCCCTGTGAGGACTCTGCTACAGCAGAGACACAGCCCGAGGTCGCTGCAGGTCCTCAGAAGGCTCAGAGGGGTTTGAGCAGCAGGGGAGGGGCTGCAGCCACTTGTGCAGTTGCTGTGAGCTGTCACCTCCAGAACGCTCCCACAGCTCTCACAGGAGGCACACACAGCCACGGTGTCCCCAGAGCCACTCAGGCCTTGCCCTGCCCCTACCCCAGGGCAGAGCACACTAGGCTTGGCGGGACACAGCCCCCATTCCTGCGGCTCCGAGAGCGTCGTTACACTGGACAACACAACACAGCACTGGTGCACTGACCTCTAACTCCTTCTCATCAAATGTCTTCAGCAGATGTTGTGGGATTACTTCATTAAATCCCTTCTGGAGTGCCAGGAACTGAGCTTCAATTCCTCGTAAAAACCGCCAGTTCACATAAAGTCTGCGAGCAAGTGCAAATCTGGGTTGTGGAGGATGTATTCAAATACCAGAAACCTGCAATTTATCCAGCCCCAAAACATGGCGGCCCTTCCCCAACCCCACAGCAAAACCCAACAGCACAACACACAATTACTTCAACAAGCAATGGCTCCTCCCCACCTTAGGAAACAGAAAAAGCTGCTCCTGTACCTGACATATTCCTTTTTGTTCTCCTCTGTCACGGGGATGCTTTTGCCGTTGGGTTTCAGCTCGTGCTGAATGATCTCCCCGTAGGCGTTGTGCTCCACACAGAACGTGTGGTCCAGGACCCCGGTGATGTCGTTCTCACTGGTGCAAAGAGAGCAGCAAATGACTGAGGGAAAACACACTCTGCAAATCCATTACAGCCCTGTTCCATCTGACAGAAGCACAATTTCATTATTCAATGGCATTTCAAAGTCCTGCCTGGAAGCAGAAGGTGAACATACAGTTTTATTATGTTACATTTTAAAACCTTGATCAAAGTTTCAATGTTATATTTTAATAACCTGTTACTATTAATAACAGGTAAAATTAATAAATTAACTCCACACACCTCCTCCCAAAATTTGAGTAGGTTGAGCAGTTTTAGCCTTAAAGAACCTGAATTTTGCATGAAAGATATTTCTTAAATCTGCCTGAGCAGGAGATCAAAATACAGCTTATTTCCAGGATTTAGGGCCATTATCATGTAACAGAGACAGCATTCAAACACCCTGAGGTAGCCTACAGAGTACATACAGTATCCAAACTAAGCTGTTATGGAGATCAGGGTCAACCAATTCCATGTCATCCAAAGTAATTGGCTTCCCAAGCAGCTGCTTGTAGAAAGGCAACGTGAAGCCGCCATCAATGTAGTGCCCGTGGAACACAGCCATCCCCATGATCCGGCCCACGAAGTGGAAATAGGACAAGTGCTCCTGGAACAGAGCAGAGACAAGGCCACTCAGCCAAGACCCTCACTGCTGAGCACGAGACAAAATTTCATCAACACCCAGAAAAGAAGAAAACCCTAAGCCCAAACCCTCTGCAGAGGTTTTGTTTTGTTTTCATGCATGGCACACTGAGCATTTCACTTCCAGTCCAGGAGTGTTACAAATAACAACCAAAATAAACTGAATTTCTCCCAAAGGAAACACAAATTGACATCTGACAGAAAATCAAGAACACATTTGAGAAGTTTCTTTGATCAGTGCAAGAAAGGAACTGTCATGTAACCGTACAAATTCAGTGTCCAGCAGTACCAAAGGTAAGAATTTAGCTGCTGGGTGCTGGACCCCCTGCAGGTGTGTGTTTGATTTGTAAATCACTCTGATTTATGGCAGCAGCCCTACCGGGTTGACGGCAGAGTCGGGGTTGATCTGCAGGGTGTAGATATCATCTCGGGAATACTGGAAGAGCCCATAGTATGGATTCAGCATCTCATGGGACAGCAGGTACAGCCACTCCCTAGGAAAGAAAATAATTTATTGGTACTCTACAGACAAATGCATTCCTACACTGAGAATCTTTTCAAAATAGTCTGATTTTTTAATCTTACTATTAAAGATAAATGTGAAGGAAGTTATCTCTCAGTAACTATGATATGGCTGAAATCAGAATTTTTTTTACTGGCTCAGTAACCACACAGCACCTGAGGGCTGATGGATTTCCCAGCTTTCCAAGATTTTTCTTCAGGTTACTTATTTCCAAGAGTTCCTGACTGTGATTCTCCCCCATCCATTACAAGACAAGACATTATGTATTCACTTGAATATAAAGATGTTGGAATCAAAGCTTTTGATATAAATCATCTTTAAGGTAATGGATATATTTAGCTCAAGTTTTAAGTATCATGTTCACTAATCAGTAAATAATGGTCTGAGAATAGGGCATGTCATTTTTTTATAAGGGAAAAATAACCTCAGACTACTGACAGACTGAAGTTGCCCACCAACTGCTGGGTTTTAGCATTTTATTTGAAACAGCAGTGACAGTTTGCAATAAAGCACATTTTTTGGTTAAAATTGTGCCATAAAGCCAAGTATTTAGAAATATGTATTCCCAGATACCCAGATACCCAGTTTCACTAACCAAAGATGTCAATTTTAACAGATACCAGAACCTCTCACACATGACAGATGTTTGACATGATGTGAAACTTGTGTTTTATTTCCAAAAAATGAGAGGTTTTTTTGACGCAGTTTTTCTTTTAAAATACGACCTAAAGCCACAAATTCTTGTGACATTTAATCTGTTACAGAAATAAATGTAAATAAGGATAATGCCAAAGAAGCAGGGCTGCCACTGGGCTGGTTCAGGATTCAGAGCACAGGGGTGGGTGCAAGGAAGGGACAGAGCAGACACTGTTTACCTGGCAACACCTCCATAATCAAGGCCCTCCTCCCCACGAAATTTTATCATTAATCGTTTCCACAGGTCTTTGGGCCTCATCTTCATGACTTGCCTGTAGGATTCCTGTAAACACACAACACTTCCTTTTATTAACTGCTGTTTACAGAGTGAGAGCTGCTGCTGTGTGTTGGAAGTGAAGGGAGTCTCAGGCTCCGAGTCCAAAGGGAACACTCTTAAAGGGGACATTATTTTTCCAGGTCTTCATCAGTTTCTCAAATCACAGATTGTTTCTTCATTTCCTCCAAATGTGATAACACTTGTCAAATAAAATGATGAGAAGATGAGAAGAACCACCTCCCATTGAATTTCCAGGGGTGAACAGTGATCAGAACATTCCTCCTCATTCTCACATAAATTATAAAGAAAAAGTGTCAGTAAACTCCTTTTGGTTTCCATAAGGGCTCCTGGATTCTGCAGCCTGAAAAGCCAAAATTGGAGCTTATCTCTGGGTGAAACATGTGCCAGCTTTCAAGAAGCACCTTAAGAATGGAATCAGCAGTGCCATCCCAGTAAATCCACAGGATTATTCCTCTGTTCGTAAGTGTTCACCAAGGAAATACAGAAAACAAATTGAAAGACAGAACAAATGCTAAGGAATTAGAGGAAAAAGAAAAGTATGGTTCTTATTTATGTCCAGTATCAGCCCCAAGCTCTGCCCCTACAGGACAGAGGTGGCAGGTTGGGTGTGTGGGGACCCAACACACTGAATTGAACAAGAACACAAAGATCCTGTAGCCTTCCCTCCTTTCCTCTTTCAGTTGCTTACAAACTGATCTGCCTCTCCAAAGGGAAGACCAACACAGATCTTTCTTGGCTGAGAAAAACTGTGACAACACAGTGGAGTGATCGTGTTTGTGGGTGGGGTACAAATGCAACAGGGATGGGTGGGATGGGTGAAAGTCCTCAAAAGGGCAAACTGTCCTCCAGAAAAGGCCAGTGAATTACAGCTGTGTTTAGTCAAGTCAGCAGAATCATTCTGCTGAATCATGTCCCAAAACAGAGACCCCACTGTGGGCATCTCTGGCCATTCAGAAGCCCAGACAGTAAAAGGTTTGATTCTGGAGAGAGAATTCAGATTGATGATAAGAAATCCAAACTCCCAAGAGGTATCCTACCCAGCAGTAGTTTTACTTAAGTTACACTCTATCAAAGATCACTAATAACAGTTTAGAGCTGCACTTGTAACATCCTCTCTAAACAGTCACCAGCTTCTCAAACTCACGGAAAAGGCGAGACAGGATCTTCAGATACATGAAGTGCTCGGATTCCTTCCCCAGTCCCTGACACAGGCTGCACATCTCCAGCCACAGGAAAAGCTTTCCTTGATTTACTTCATCTCTCAATGCATATACTTCAATTATATCCCCTTGGAATGCTTCCTCCTCACCACGGTAAAATCCCAGTTTTAACTGCAGCCTTCTAGGCTCCTTTACACAGCCATGAACAACTCCCCTCCCCTTCCCCCCCATTAAAAACAGGTCAAAATCTCGAGTTACCTCAAAAATCTCCTCTCTGGAGACCTCGATCCGACAGTGGCCAGCCTGAGGCTGCTGCTGGGACAGCTCCTGCCGCAGGATCTTGAGCTTCTGCACCAGGTCCCGCTTGTAGCGCGGCACCGTCAGGCACTCGGCCTCGTCGGGGAGCTGGCACAGGGACACCACCTGCTGCTGCTGCTGCTGCTGCTGGTCCTTCAGCTGGTTCTGCCGGCTGCAAACACACACAGCTGCCTCAGGGCCCAGCCCTGCTCTCCTCTCAAACGTCAGGGCTTTGTAGCTAGCCTGCTCTCCATTTACTGGGATTATTACTGTGATTATGCTGAAAACGTCTGGGGCCAGTAAAGAATAAATTCAGAGCCATTTTATCCTGACTAAAGACATATGTGTCTGTCTTTCTTGGCAACTATCAGTTGTTTTTGGGGCTTGTTATTTCTATTAGTGCTACTCCACAAAGTATGCAAAAGGTTACAGCACATACAATAAGGTATTATCCATACAGTTTTACTACTAAGCTGCTGACACTGAATTTCTCAGAGACCATTTCCAAATTTCCTTTGCGTGTTTTCCCTTCCTCCATTTTAAAATTCAGGGATCTGCCAAGCACTCTGCCTCTAATCTACAGTCAATACCATAGTCTGTTTTCAATGGCTTGTCTGGAAGAGAGTAAGCTCACAGAAAGATGTTTGTCCTGGCAGCTTGGCAAGGGCCTTGTCCCTTGTACCTGGCCTAGTCTGGACCACAGGAATGTGGGAGTTCACATGGAGCTGACTGGCACAGATAAACAAGTATTTTTACTAGCAATTCTGAGAGATTTTGTAAATCTGACTTCTTACTAGGAAAAGTAAATGGATCATGTTGCAGAGATGTTCTGTGCTGTTTCTTGTACACAGTGAGTGGATATTTTTATAGCTTTTTAGTACTGCATTCCCAAGTAACACAGGATAAAAACTGTATTTTTAAAGCCTAAGAATATCATCTCTCTGTGGAGCACATGAGAATACCCTACATTTACTGGACAAATAAGAAACATTACAACCCAGAATGTTTTCCAGTGGAATGCTAGTTCTTTTTTTTTTTTTTTTTTCAATCTCAAAGATTAAAAAATATTAGATGGAACCAAACACTGTTTAATGTATTTTATAATTTCAGCCTATTGTCTGTCTTGAGACAAGGCCTAGGAGAAAACTCTCCTGGCCAACCAAAATTCACCTCCAGACTTTTCCACAGGGACACCCAGAAAAATACAAATCATTGTAATAATTTAGACACACACAGAATGTGGCTTTATGCCATTTGTGCCATGTGCATGGTAATTTTCACTTGTGAATAGTTTTAAATACGAATTTCATTTAAACTGCATTTACTTGATACACAAATTAAAGCAAAATCCTTATTTTATCTTCTGAATTTCCTAATTCCATAAGGAGGACTAAATGAAAATATTCCTTGTATAGGACTACCAGAGTAGGCCACATTTATATCCTAAGGTGAGCATCCCTCCATCCCACCTTTAAGGGTAAAATGTCACAGTTCCCCCAGCACAAAGCTAGAAAGGGTCATTCTGAAAGGAAATGTAATCTCTGAAATGAACACGAATTTAGCATCAAATGAAACCATTACTTTTCTCCTCCCAGTGCTTCCCAAAATAAGGAAGTACTAGGAGGAGAAAAACAAAATGCCATCTTCCAGATTAGACTAAAAATAATCAGTGCAGTATTAGCTAAACAATCTGCAGTGCTTAAAGCCATTAAATCTCACTTCTCAGTTTGCTTTCACAGCTGAGGGATGTGCTTGATTCCATAGAGTGCTTTAAGGATACAGCTGAACACTTCTCAGGTGCCATCCCTGATCAAAATTATCACAAACTCTTGGTCAGGGTCTTAGAACAGAACTGGCTAACAAGTCTGATTATTTTCATAACTTACAATGTCATAACTGGAAGAACAAATGGCTTTACTCAGCTCAGTAGAAAAGTCAGTATCACTGAGAGTAAACTTTTTCTCATGCATTTGAACCTGAAACTCTACCACATCCATCCCACACAAAGTCTAAACTTATTTCTTAGATAACTTACAAAATGACAGGCCTAAGGCAAACTACTCTTTTTGTTTGTTTTTTAAAGAACTAATAAAGAGGCAGGGGAAACTTTCACACATCCTGTTTGATGTAATAAAAGAATAAACACCAAAAATTATTTATCAGGCAGCAGACTTTGCTGATGACACTGTTGGGTGAGTTTCTGAAATCCTTTCCTAATGAAAGACAGATGGACAAATGAAAAACTTCAGCAAACTGTAGGGGAACTCTAAGTTCAAATAAATGCTAAATGGTTCTGTGATTCTGGAAATGAAAAGTCAAATTGGATTTTCCAGCTAACAAAGGTAGCTCTGTTATCTGTTCTCCACAATCCATGTAGAACTGGCTACTGTGACCCTTCTGCCATTTCAAAATAAACCCACCTGAGAAGGCCAGTTTGTCAAATACAGCCCAGTTCACTTGAGTTTTTTACAGTTTCAGAATTGCACTGCTGTAGCTAAGAGGGTCTGAAGTTTTTCTTGAAGTAAAATATCTAAATCAGAATTAAGGAGCTTTTCTGTGTTTCAAATATAAACATGCTCCTTCACTGCTGATTTTTTTTCAAGATCATTTTATTTTTAAACCACCAATTTAAAATCAGCTAAAATGAGTGGGGATTTGT
>VYXF01006680.1:183403-229649 GCA_013397295.1 Polioptila caerulea | reverse complement strand
AAAAAAAAAAAAAAGCACCCCAAGTGTCTGGATGATGGTGGCTTACTAAAGTCCTGTAACATACACATATAAAATCAGTGATTTCTCTAAACAAAATACATATTTTCAATATTTAGGCTCCTCTCCCTGTTGGGGTGTGAGCTTCAAGTGTATATTGGGTAGAGGCTAGACAGCTTTTGTGTAATGCATAAAGGACATGGTGACTCCTGGATATGACTTTCCATTCCTCAGCTTTGTCTTTTCGGTGCTTGTTCCCATTATTCCTTCCTTCAGCTTTTCTTCCCAATGATTCACTTCCTTCCAGGACTATTCCTCCTACTGACTCCTCACCCAGAGCTGCCTGGCTTTCCACCCAACCAACTCTTCATTGTTCCTTCCACTTAACACCTACTCAATACTTCACAGGTGTTTCCCAAGAGTATGGAAAGGTGTTAGCAGGAGAAACAATAGAATCAAACTCCCAAGCTCCACGGACAAGCCGTCTGACAGAAAAAAACATACGAGTGAAAAAAGAAATATTTGTAAGCTTTTTGGTTTCCATTTTTAGTAGAAAACCCTCAGTGTGTAATGCGTGCCTAGAGAATAAAACACAAGCCAGAATTCTTTTGAGTTTCCCTTTCTCTTTTTAAAACTGAGATGAAATTATGACATCAAAACACAAAGGCAGAAAAAACGTGGCTCCTATTTTATCCTTTTTGTAAAAAATCTGATTTAAATTATTGGGGCCTTATTTTGAGGACATATCAACTAGTCCTACTCTAAAACTGAAGGCAGGAGCAGAGTTCTTTCTCCTTGACTCCAGAAGGATAGTTGGGCACTTGTGCACCCTTTCCTAACTCATGAGTATTTCACACCACTGGCTCTTCTTATGGAACCTCTTATTTTAAAACAAGTTCTTAGTAACTGAAAATAGAATGTAGTCTAAAGAAAACAAAGTGTCTCTCTTACTGTTAGGGGGAAAAAAAAATATCTACGGGCCAATCTTTCCCACCAGACAGCATTTGCTTCCCTCCCCCTGTGCATCACAACAGCCACATTCCTGCCTAAATGCTCCTGCAGGCTTTTTTCAGGAGCAACCAAACTCATCTTTGCCATGAAACAGAATATGTTGGTGCTGTGTCAAAGAGGCACTCCTGGAATGGCAGAGTGCCTCCTGATCCAAGCCAGGTGCCCTCGGAGTCGCTCCCTTCCCTTCCCTTCCCTTCCCTTCCCTTCCCTTCCCACAGGCTCCAGACTCACTTTAGGACCAAGTGCAGGTTTGCAGAGAGCCGCGGGTCTGTGAACTGAGTTGTCCTGTTGTTATGGTCAACAAAATAAACCCTGCCTGTTGCTGTATTTCGGATCTCCCATCCAGGAGGCAGGGGACCAAGCTCTTCACAATTGATGTTGCTAAGATCCCTGTGAAAACAAATATAAAATGAAAAATACCTCAGCACTTGGCCTCCGAGCCAAACAAGCGTAAATGTAACAGAACAATTCCATGAAGTCTGAGAAAATGTATTGTTTCAGAAACTTGATCTGTTCAGCTGGAATCTCTACTCCCAAGGTACAAGCCCACCACAGCAAAAACACACACCCCAGAACACATGCCGTGGGGAAAAAAGTTCTTATCAAATAACCCTCATTTTTACAAACTAACTTCAGCTGTTAAATTAATAAAGCCTTCAAACAAAAATAAAGGCCATTGCCATATTTGTCAAAATGGAATTGCAGTTCTGCACCAATTCTGACAGAAAACATTTTTTAAAACAACATTAGTCACGTAAGGAGCTGTGAATCACACTTTAGAAACTCGTACAAAACAAAACAGTATTTCTGAAGAGCTATACTTTCCATGAAGAATTACACATGGGATGGGTATAGCACGGGCTGTTTTGCCCCAGAACCCCAAGAGCTTGTGGCAAGCAAACAGCTCTCTAACAAACTATTTCTAATCAAGGATGAGATGAACAATGACTCAGCCCTGCCCTGAGCAATGCAGAGGTGGCTCAATAGGTCTCAAGAAACATTCTGCTGAAATTAGGAAGGTGTAAATTCGTTCCAGAGCCGAACTGAAAACAAATGCTGGTCTCCAAAAATCTACACTCATTACTCAGGGATGCAATTCACACCTCAGACCCCTCACACTGTGCAGTGCAGCTCTTCCCAAAGGTGTTCAGCTCTCCCAAAATCATGGGAGCTGAGGGACTAAAGAGCCAAGGGACAGAATGCCTTAAAAGGTTAAAAAAAAAAAAAAATCTGCAGGGATTCCAAAGGCTTGAGAAGCCACTAATGGAAACATGAAGCTCTGGGACTGAACTTCTGCTGCTATTCCCCACAAACACTGCTGCTGTACTGCTGGGATTTCTTTTGCTGGCTACATGACTGTGGCTATTAGCCTCAAAATACAATATTCCTTAGAAATTACATCAATTCAATCCTCATGCAAACAACTCTTGTTCTCAGAGACACTCCTGCTGTTTGTGCTGCCACACCTCAGGGCAGTGCTGACTTAGATTGCACACAGAACTATCACACCCCAAAATTAAGCATTAGATCTCCAGATTGTTTTTCTTTTAGAGCCTGGTTTTGCATAATACACAAGTCACAGACTTCCCACACAACTGCAGCCTCAGCTCCACAAGCAGCACATCAAAGCTGCATCAAAGCAAGGTACCATCTTCTAACACAACAGTAACAAAAGAATAACTCAGAGAACAATGAAGTGTGGTCTTGAGGCATTTTATCCTTCCTGGGATGCCCATTTCCATGAGAAGGAACACAGGAACACCAGCAGCAACTGACAGAGTTCCTCTGGTTCTCACCAATGCCAGCACAGGCTGCCAATTTCAAATCACACAAATCTCACAGCACCATTCGTGGACTTTAGGAGGCGAGTGTTTACAGCAGGATTAATTATAATTTACAGCAGGATTTCTTGCTTATTTAAAGGACCATCAGAAGCTACCAATAATTTCCACTATCATCCTTTCCTTTCAAACACATCAGCAATAATCACATGTACATTCATGAACAGTATGTACATGTACATTGTGTGAATAAGGACATGGAATTTGAAAGACTTTGGATTTGTTTTCTCTGAAGTGTTGAGATAATGGCAACAGGAAAAGCAGTTTGACTGTTTCATTCCAACCCAGTTTTGACTGAAGTATCTTGATGGAACTTCTTTTGGAAGTGTTCAGATTCTACTGTTTGTTTCATTATGTTGCAGAGTACTAGAATCTGGACTTGTCTCTAATTCATGTGCAAAATCTAGAATCAGTGAACTGTACCCGTTTCCAAAACACTACTGCAACTTATTTCCTGGTTTTCCACTCTTTCATTACAATACCAACTTGAAGAACTGGGGAAGACAGACTAACTCATTTTGATGAATGTTAAAATAATGTATTAGGGGCCAAGAATCAGAAATATTAGCCAAAGAAAACTTGGAGGAGAACACTGCTTAAATGATTTTGATTTGAAATATTAAGGGTACATTTCTTACCTAGGTACTCTTGGATCATGCCATGTGCTGACACCAGTTTGGGTATGCAGAAAATAGACCTGACCTTGCTGAGTTGTCCTTTGCTCTGTGAAATCAAGACAAATTAAGAAATGTAAGAACAAAAAATGACGACTCACAGGCTGATTTCCTTCAACTAAGGAACAAAAAGCATCTTACCCATGAGAAGACACAACCCATTTCCCCTGTTTCTGAGACCCCCCAAGCAAACCTGTCTGATTTCCATACCATATCCCTCGGGCAGGTCGGGGGGCGTGTGCAGGTGTGTCCTGCTCATGTAGTTCCTGTGCCTCTGGGAGCGCACCCTCCTCTCGGCCAGCCGCGGATCCGCCGCCTGCCCGCAGGACGCGCCGTTGGTGCTGCCGATCGGGGTGTTCTCATCCACCAGGCAGCTCAGGGGCCGGCCCGGGCTCGAGTACTCAGATGCTGGCCTGGGGACAGCAGGGAAACCTCAGTGCTGATGGGCATGAGCCACACGGCCCAGCTGGGGACACCTCAGTGACCTGCCCTGCACGAGACACCTCAGTGACCTGCCCAGCTGGGGACACCTCAGTGACCTGCCCAGCTGGGGACACCTCAGAGACCTGCCCAGCTGGGGACACCTCAGTGAGCTGCCCAGCTGGGGACATCCCAGTGACCTGCCCAGCTGGGGACACCTCAGTGACCTGCCCAGCTGGGGACACCTCAGCTGGAGGAGGAAGCTCCTGTTCTGTGCTCATCACAGGAACCAGGATCCTCCTCACCTCCAAACTTTCTCACCTTGCCTTTGTGTGGCTGAGGAAGCCATCAGGCCGTGCTATGCCTTCTAACTTTCAAGGAAGGTTATTAGGTGAGGATGGTGAAAAAGGGCTAAGCAAGAATAAAAGCAGTTGCTGATGAGAGCAACATTGACCAGTGTGATTTTACAGCTTTCAAAAGGATTTTAAATGGGTTAAAGGGGGATTGACAAGGTCACGAGAAATCCCCAACACAAATTACACATTTTGCATTCGTTTTTCTACTGTGTCTAGAGCTTAGAATGGGTATTTCAATATATCAGGAAAAACAGAAATAGGAAAATAAAAAGCTGTTCAGTCTTTTCTCTCCAAAACTGCAAACATGTATCAGAGCTGACAGTGTTAACAAGGTTGATTATTTAAAATCATATATATCCATGCAGAGACCAGAATCATATTGAGAATGGAAGAGAACATCTGCAGGCACAGACAGTCTGCAGAGGAGTCTGAAAAAAATGCAATGACACTGCCTGCAACACAGGCAACAGCAAAAGTGGCTGGAGGAACAGCTTCACAACACACATCCACAGTGATCTGAAAAAGTGATCACAATGACTTCCAAACACACTGCAGCAGTCAGCTGTAACTGTTCTGGGTGACATGGTGATAGAGCAACCTCTGACAGCTACTCACAGCCTCACCTCTGCACCCCTTAAGATGTCTGCACAATGAAATGTCTGTGTTTACAGAGTTCTGCCACAGCAAGAAAGGGAAGATGTTACTACTAGGGCAGGAAAAAAAGTAGTCAGACTGATCTTCTAAGTTAAGTATTAGGCAGACAGAAGAAGGATGCTAAAGAAGGAAAGCATTCAGCATCTCAGAGTGACTGAGCAGAGGAATAAGCAATCCAATCTCCCTGTGAGAGCCACTTGGAATTGCTCAATAACCAAACTCCATCCTACCCAGAGTCTCCCAAGGAATTCCTCACCGTGTCGGTCGCTCCCACTGAGTTGTCCTTGTAATGTGGTTTAAATACTGGATCCTTCCAGAAGCAGTCCTGCGCTCCTCCCACCTGCAGGTCAGACAGAGATAAGGTGCTGAGTGGCATTTCCAGGAAACCAGGGCACAAAACGTTTCCAACAGAAATGCCCAGCTCAGGAAGACTTACACTGCTATGAATCACGTTAGCTGAACGAGGTGACAGGAAACAACTGAAAGCTGAACTCAGAAATGGTTTAACATATTCTTCCCTTGGAACCAGGCACATCATTAACAATATCACACCTTCATATCCAATAATGGCTTGAATTCTAATTAAATCCAAATAGCCACATAAAGAAACTTCTTGGAAACATGTTTAATAATGCATTTACCTTCTTTTGACTGCTGACTCTAACAAATGCTTTCATAGCAACTTCATGCACTACTTGCTTTCATTAAGTCAGCTTCAAATAATGTGACTTTTGAATTATTATTAAATTTGCACTCTGAAACACACAAGGCTGTACAGCAAATATTGCAGTTACACAATTAAGTGAGCAATATTTATGCAAGGAACATTCAGAAGTGAAAATTTAGATGCATTTTCAAAAATGTTTTTGACTTATTTGGACTCTAAATTAAGAAAAGAATGCTGTTACAGTCTAGGATGATATGCATTTCAAAATTCATCCTCTGAAAGCTCATTTTCTCCTGTCTTTACCTGCCAAGAATCACATTCAGAAAGTCTGTGTTTGCTCTGAAGAAGTTGCTGACAGCACCAGAACCTAAACCAGAGTATTTTCCTGTGTTTGCAAAACTGTTTTAGGTGATAATGATGTCATTAACTCTCACAGGGACAAACCAGAATCCTGAACCCTGCCTTTGGAAGGTAAATACAGCAAGAACTTGGGCTGCATTACCTTTTCCAGTCAGGCTTTCTTCACTAAGAGGTGCATGAAGAGGTGATCCATGTTTATCACGGTGGATCTACACCTCTGCACAGTGCTGCAGAAGGGCAGCCAGGCTCTGTGGTCACTTCCTTGCTACAAAACTGCTGCATGCATAAGGCACTTTGCTGGCTGTGATTTAATCTGAGATCCATGTTTTCTTGGACAAGCTGTTTCCAAAGCATTTCTTTACAAATGTCACCTCCCCTTGTCCAAGTGGAGATAAGACAACAGCCAAACCATCAACTGCTCTGCATACCCCAGCTGGCTCAGCTCCTGTTCTGAATGCAGAATGCAGAACTCTGAGTGCAAGATTTAAAATAATTTCTCTCACTCTTGCAGAAGCCTGTTGGATGAGCTGTATTTGTGTTCCATCACAGGGATGTCAGCTTACCCATCTGGTAAATCGTTATCGAACAACCGACTGCAATCCACAACTTGTCCTCCTGTGCCTATCCGGTCTCTGGACTGGAGACTGACTATTAGGATAATAAAAGAATTATTAAAGATGTGGCATCTAAATGCAAATTACAGTTACATTTGAAAGAGAATCGATACAACTTGAAGGACTAAGCTGAGACATGGCCGGGATATTTTTTCCTTCTCACAAATCAAGGATGGTTGCACAGGAACTCTTTTTTCATACATGGAATTCTCTACATCTTACCTGAAAAAAGTTAGCTTAAGGAATATGAGTGCAGGTTAAAGCAGAAAAGGAAGTGAACTGTGAAACTGCAATGAATTTTGTGTGTTGAGATGGACTGTGACATTTGACTGGTGGCAGTGGGTGCCACCTCACACACAGCTGGGACAGGGCCAGCAGGAGAACTCTGAACAGGAAGAGCTAAAATAAGGAATTCCTCCCTGGTTTTGCCTCTTTCTCACATATTTTGTGTGCCCATGGGTTTCAACACACACACTGCATACAAACACAAAACCAGGCAAAATTTATCTGCTAGAAGCACTTCAGAGTTGGTTTATTGGCTACTTTCTAACACCAGTGGTAAGAAGTCAAATGCAACTGCTTCACTTCCAATTTTTTTTTTTTTTTACATGATTCACTGTTAAAAAATTTATGGGTATTTATGCCTGAAGCTTTTGTACTGCAATCATGAAAACAAAGATTTTTTTAGGCTGCTTTTGTTCCCAATATCACAGTTTGCAAGTGTCCAATCTGATAATTTATGACACTTGTGTTCCTGTGGGGTTGGGGTGGTTTTTTGATGTTTTGTTATGCCTTTAACAATAAAACAATTGCTTAAAAAGCTAAATACGTGCTGTGGCCCACATTTCTTCAGGTGGCATTAGTGTACCTCTGCACAACTGTCTTCAAGTCCTATTTATATGCAGTGAAATGATCTTACAGACCTTAATCTGGGTGCTTTAACTTCTGTAAAGATCAGAAAGTTAAACAAGTTGGAGCAGAACTGGCAGATTTTGCCTGAGTCCCCAAATTTCCAACAACATGTTTTGAAGCTTAGAACTCAACAGACCAACCCAGGGAGTCCTGGAGTACCTGCTGCATCCCTAATCCATATTAATCCCTAATCTCCCACGAACACTAACATTACAAAACAACTTTAGAGGGAAAGATGCCTTTAAATTCAACCAAACCAAGATTTCAGGTGATGGATTTATTCTGCCATGACCCCACACACCACAAGTTCACACCACTGCAGGTAGGCAAGGTTTGGCAAGCAGAACACAGACAGAAATTAACATAGACAAAGGCAATTCCCTCCTCTTTGCCTGTGTGAGGACCAAAATTTGTGCATGGCTTAATTTTGTAATAAGTAAGGGCTCATTTTTTTCTGCACTGCCACATCAGAAATAAAGTGGTGGCACAGAAGAGCTGCAAGATTAAGACACAATTCAGGTGCCCCTGGATCCACTGTTGAAAATGCCCCCTTTTCTTCCTCTCTTTGAAGACAACCCAGGGATTTAAGATAAAGATCCCCTTGGTCCCTGTACCAAGGCATACACACTGTGCATGTGATTTGCAGGATTATCATCTGCTGAAGGCATCAATTACACTTTAATATTGGTTTCCAATCTTGCATGGTCTCTTAATTTAAGAGAGATTATAATTGGAAGAATGAGAGTATGTTTATAACTTATTCTGTCTTTTCACTTATTTTTAATCCAGATCTAACTACTGTAGTGGAATTATCTAGTTTTACTCAGGCACCATTCATCCACTCAATAAAGTTGCATTAGCAAAGAAAGATTAAAATATAAGAAGATTAATAATGAGATAAATAAAAAAAGACAAGAGTCTCTGGAATCTTACCAAGGATGCATTAAATTAAACCAGAACCATGACTAAGTAAACTTGACCCTTCTGGTGATATGAACAGAGAACAGAACACACAGATTTGCTCTGGGGTTTTGGTAGGTTCAGTGCATGATCCAATGGCTCCTGGTGTTCAGGGGCAGCCCCAGCAGCATCCCAAGAGAGCCAGAGCTGCTTTGGCTGCATCACTTCTCATGAGCACACCAGCTAAAGCCAGCCTGGCAGTCCAGTCAATGCCCACACTGCTGGCTAGTTCTGACTCCTTCTCCCTGACCAGTTCTCTCTCAAGTCTCCTTGTCATTTCACACTGCAATGGATCTGCCACAGGCCTCCCAGACCTTTTTGCTTTGGGGAGGGGATTTTGAGTTGGGTTTTTTTCCCCTTTGATGAATGGCAGCACTCCCCAGCGATGCTGACCAGGGTGTGAGTTCATACTCTGGAGGGCAGCATGAGAGCACAGTCCTTGCTCTGTGGTGTGAGCAGAATGGAGCTCCCTGCTCCCAGCACACCCTGAGCCTGCTCCCCTGCACCCAGCTTAGCCTCCTCTCCAAGGGCATCCACAAACAAACTGCACACACACAGGGATGCTCAGGGGACCAGGACACTGCAGCAAAGCCAGCAAGCAAACCAAACACCCCAGAGAGTGACTGATTCATCCTTTACTCTTCTGGTCAAGCTCATGGAAAACTTAACCAAGAACAGCCTCAAGTGTCAGCAATGCACTTACTATTGCACATTTCTACCACCATTTGACTCTCCTGTGCCACCACACTCTGATCTTAATGCGAGCACTTGCAGATCAGATGGAGACAGATGGTTAAAGCAACACAAAGGGGTAAAGTCACAGGAGTTATTCAACAGAGCATTCTGAGGGAGGCAAACAAACACACTTATTTGCTGACTGATATCTCAGTGGTATTCCCTGGCTGCCAGAAGTGCTGTTTGGATATAATTTCAACTAGGAATTGAACATAAAACTGAGTATAAAAAATCACTTTTCTTTCCCTCATGTCCAAATATTCTCATTAACATCATGCTGTATAAATAAAGAACTTCCTTATCCTGACCAACTTTTGACTTACACGACCTGTTAGAAACGGTGCCTTCACAAAGAACTGAGAATGCACCAAAAAGAGAGTGTTCCTGAAGTTTTTTGTGGATACTTCTTTTCAATTTGCCAGCTTCTTTTTAATTCTGAAGTTATTTAAAGTTCACAAGTTCACAGAATGACAAAGCACAATTACCAAGGTTGGTGACAGACTTGTTAATAAGCCATGAAAATACAAAATTAATTGACCAAGTCATCCCAGACAGCAGTTTTATATGCTTGTAAGCAAGATGCTTTTCAGGTTTTCCCCAAGACCTAAGGGAAGCACAGCCTTGCTGGAGCTCTCAATGGCCAAGAATTCTGCAGTCAGTTTTTCACAGAGAGTTCACACTCAAACTGACAAACAAACTGCATAATTTCTATTCTTTTTTATTTTCTAATTTTTTTTTATTATCAATGGTCTTATTTGCCCCAACATTTATTATCATATTTTGGTTTGGGATTTTTTTTGGGGTGGTTTGAGCATTTTGGCTTTGTTTTTTGTTTGTTTGGGGTTGTTTTTTTTTTAATTCTCTACCTATATAATTCTAGCCTGAGGTCCAAATGGCTCTGGCTGTAGACAGGAGAATTCAATATAGAAAACTAACATCTAGAAGAGTATTNTCAATGGTCTTATTTGCCCCAACATTTATTATCATATTTTGGTTTGGGATTTTTTTTGGGGTGGTTTGAGCATTTTGGCTTTGTTTTTTGTTTGTTTGGGGTTGTTTTTTTTTTAATTCTCTACCTATATAATTCTAGCCTGAGGTCCAAATGGCTCTGGCTGTAGACAGGAGAATTCAATACAGAAAACTAACATCTATCTAGAAGAGTATTTCAATTGCTACTGTAGAAACTAAAGATAAAAAGAGAACTAAAATATAAAAACCTTTACTCACCTACTATCTGTCCTCTAACAGTATCGTTGTCATTTGGCCCAAGCTTGCACAGATCCAACCTCTGATCTACAAAATGAGGGCATGAAGTGTAATTGTACAACGAAACAAAACACCATCACAAACTACCAAACCACCTGGAATATACAAGCTGTACAAAACCCAGCCAAAACCCAATTAACTATCATTCTCCAAAAGCCTGTGCATGCAAGCTTGGGCTGAAAGAGAACAAACTTATCCTTAGCTTACTTACAACCAGTGTCTTTAAGGCGGTTGATGGCATTTGAAAGAAGTCTCACACAACCCAGAAAACCAGCTCCCTGCTTTTTATGGATTTTCTTGTGATTCCACACGCTGATTGTTATTGAATCCGACTTCCCAATATATCTGAAAAACGTGGAACAAACAGTGCTGTCAATGGCACTCACTGAACACTTTGATGATGCATCAGAAATCACCTTGGGGGGAACAAAGATCTATATTAAAAATTTAACACACACTGTAATGGCAAGAGAAAGCAAGTCATCTGCAGGTAAGATGTGCATTGCACTTCAAAGGAAGCATGTCTCATGGAGGAGCTCCCTTGAATACAAACTGCTCTAAAAGCCTGATTCTGGAAGGGGCATTCACGTGAACCACGAGCAGGCTGTGGGCTGGCCCTCACCCACAGCTCTCCAAGCAGCCACAAACATGCTCAGCTCCATGCCCCAGCCCAGCCTGTGCCAAGGGGGGCAATGCATCCCAGCAGTGTCTGAGGCAGCAGGAGCAGGGACAGCAGCCCCAGTGGCTGACAGGAGCCAGGAGCTCTCTGGGGCTGCTCCCTGAGCCCCAGGGATGCAGGGACCTCCTGCAGGGGCTCCCCAGCACCCAGCACTGCCCGGCCAAGCCAGCACAAGGCTGCAGTACCCCGAGCCCTGGGAGGCTGCCTCCCCTCAGTGCTGTATGTGTGGGACACCCATCACACATGACAGCCATGGCAGGCAGGCCACACGGGATCAGCTGGGATGTGCCACACTCCCCTGCTGCCCCTGCCCATCTGGGGCTGTCTCCTCACAGCGTTCCCACGGACATGCTCGGCAAAACCGCGACCTGCGCTCGCTGCCCTGGCCTAACCCGGACACTGTCGGCTGTTTGACTTCTGCTTTTTGCATTTGGAGCTTTGTTCTTCAGAGGCAATGACTTTGTGAGCTCATTTTTGTTTTCAAAACTTTCAGAGGACAGTTTCAAAACCCTCAAGATAAATCAGCGATTGCCAATACTGAATTATTAAGGTTGTTTGAGGTTGAGGGAAATGAATTTGTAACTATGGCTTAGATCCCAAGAACTGCTTGTAGTTTTCTCTTCCCAGACCACGAATTCTGGCCTTAGTTTAGTTCCAAGTGCTTCTTTTTTGTTTGTTTTTGAATGAAAATTCATGAACCAATGTCTAAATACATCTCCCCACTGACTGTGGCTTTATTGGCTTTTAAACATCTTAATATTTTCATAAAGATAGAAATGATACTGTCAAGGTTGGCAAACCAAATAATTGAACTAACTGGCATGACTTAAAATTACAGCTGAGATCAGGTTAACACTTCTCCCATTTTTCCTTTTCCAAAAAGCAGAACTTTTACAACTTCTTTTTCCCACCTGCAGACAGCAACTGACCCAAGAAGTAGAAGACAGAAAAGCCTCATGGTTTAAAGTAACCACTGCACATTTACACAAAAACAAACAAATCCAAACAAAACACAAACTTCACTTTAAAAAACCCCGAAGTTTTTTGAATAGTAAACTGATTGTATAACATAGGTCAGATTTTTGGCCTTACAACCTTGACAATGCCAATTTTGCATAAAGAAAGGAGATGAGGATGAGTAATCACGTGCACAGTTGCAGTCTACAATGCTTTATGTACTTAAAATAAATTCTTATGAGAACAATTTAGGTGCACTTAAAAATAAAGACTTATCATGACCTGTCTTGAATTTTCCAGTTTTCCTTGTTGCTTTAAAAAAGTCAAAGGTATATGGTTAAACACAATTTCATAACAGAACAGTTTGAATAATATGTAGAACAGCTGAATACACAACACAGTTTCCAAGAATTCCTGTAATGTTTCAGGGTGAGGTTCTCAGGGCTGGGATGAACAGTCACCATCCACACCAAGCAGGTGAGGACTCCACTATAATCTACTCTTGATTTTGGCACCCAAAAACCTGGGCAGATTCACATTTTTAAAGGAGCTAAGCAAGACAAGCTGCATTTTCCCAAATAAAAATTTCTATTTTTTTTAATAAAGGAAGAAAAGAAATAGTTAAGTAATGTCTAGTTGGTTTTACAGCAAAATGTTTCATCTACATTTCTGCATCATTTCAGTCATAAAACCCCATGGTTGCATTTAGAGAGTGACAGCAGGACAAGCTGACATTTCCAATTCATTTGGTGGATAACTTACATTTGTTTTACATCATCTAGCAATAAAGTTCCAACACAAAATCCTGAGCTAGGAATTTTATTTTTTATTAAAAAAGAATGTTCAAAAAAACCAAAGTGCAACAAACCAAACCAGAAACAAAAAACCACAACCCTCCCATTTTGTTGGATGACTCTCTCTTCCTCCTCATAATTAAACTTCTTGGAGTTTATATTTCTTTTTTTTTCCTCTCTCCTATCAGCAGTATCTATTCCACAGCTTCAATACTTCAACAGAGATAACAGGATAAGTATTACTGAAGTGAAAATATAGAAATTCAATTGCATAGCCATTTGTTGATTTCCATATTTTCTGAACCTTTAAAATTAATGCTCTGGTTAAGAACTGCACGTTCAGAAATTTTAATTTCCCTACTCTTAGCAATTCCACTTCTAAGAAAAAAAAAATCAGATTCATGCTTTACTATAAACCTCTAAATTATTTAAATAAAAATTTAAAACACAGGGACAATTGTTATTTTGTCTACCACTGAGGAAGGTTTGGTATCAAGTGACTTTTCATCTCCATGGCATTACATACTCTTTCCCTGAAGAGTTCACCTTGCTGGAGAAATGTGGAATGAAGAAAGTGGGGGAAAAAAAAAATATTCCTGAAAAAACACACCTCTTCCTGATCACAAGCCAGACATACTCCCTCCAGAAAGAGAGAAAAATGCAGCATCACGAGGTATGAACTTAGGTTTGGAAGCCAGGAATTGCCTATTTCCAACCCATGCTGTCACACAGACTGCTCTTATGACCTGGACAAATGATTTGGTTTGTTTCTCTATTTTCCCATTTCTGACTTTTTTTCTAATATAATCTCAGAGTTCTGCTTTGAGCTTCCAGCTGCTCTCAGTCTGAGGAGAAGAGCGTGTGAAGAGACGGATTGGAAAACAGCACCTCAGTTTTTTCTCTCCCTGAATCTTCATTCACTTCCTTCCTGGCATTGCTCATCTCTGCAGCAACTGCAGAGTGTTGGAGCCTCTGGGGGAGCCACCAGGACCTGCCAGGGGCAGGAATGGAGAGGACACGTGGTGCTCACTGGCTGCTGCAAAGGGCACCAGCTTCATCCAGCGGGCCTCGAGCACCACGTGGAGAAGGAAAAGCAGTGGCACAGAGCTGTTTGCTGGCTCTCTAGGAGCTGATCTAGGATGGGATTGTCTACAGCAGCAGAGGCAGAACTGCTGCCTTCTCTCCCTGAGGAGAATCCAGGATCCTTAGATAGACAAATAGAGTCAGAGGACTGGGGGAGAAAAGTGATTCTGCCAGGGCAGCACAGCAGCCTGAGGATGTGAAGGCTGCACAGAGCATGAGGACCTGCAGTAGAGAGATTTTGGGAAGAGGAGTGGGGTGAGGTTCCATTAGAGGGAGATCACAAAGGAGAAGAGTCCATGCAGGAGCCTGGGGGTGAGGACGTGAAGGGCACAGACTAAAGCTGGGGCCAGAAGCAGGTTTTGGTGGAGATGATGGCACAAAGACCTTTCAGAGAGAAGGAGGTGATGTGGCCTGCTGTGCCTTAAGGGCAGAGCTGCTGCAGAGACTGGGGCAGACTGGGCAGGGCAATGCAGGAGAGGTCTGGCTACTGCAGGGGGGGAAAAAGGGGGAGGAAGAGAAAAGGAGATTTAAGTTCCTGAACTGCTGGTTTAGTAGTTTAGCTCTGAATGCAAGAAGTCTGTAAGTCTGTAAGTCTGTGTCAAATCTGGTTCTTCAAAAGCTCTGAGAAAAGGTCTGAACAATAGGGAAAACACAAACAAGACTTTAAATAAGGAAGGGGAATACATCCAGGGCAAGCATGGCATTTTACTGACATTAAACGACATCCAGACAGCAACTATTTGGCAATTTCTTTCTGGAAAGTCTCCCAGATTCCCCCTCTCTACACACACACCCCAATCTAGGCTGAAGAATCCAAGCAGCTAATTCAACCACTTCCTTTTCACACTAAGATCTGAATTAAGAACCACATAAGGCAAAAGCCAGCCCCATTTTGCTCTTTATAACACTGCAGAAGTCCTTTTAAAAAATCCTTATACAACAGAATATCTACTTATGCTGAATCAGGCTAGCAAGCCACAAAATTCTCGTGGAACTGGCAACTTGATTCTGACATTACTGCATGAATATATTACAACAGCTCCATCTGACTGTGCCATTTGCATCTGCCATCATATGATACATGAAAAAAATATCTTAATATCTGGTGCAGATGAAAAGCTGAGACCTGACACTGAGTATATTATAAGTAAAAAATTACCTTACAATAATAGCCAGGCAGTGAGTTGCTGTACTAAAGAGATTTAACCTTTTACTGCTGTTTCAAATAGGAAGTGAAGATGATGTGACTGATGTTTATAAACAGAAATATGTTTCCCTAGAGTAAGGAATAACAGGTGAGACCATAAAAGGGGTTAAATTATTATGAAGCAAATTTGGAGAAGGAAAGGATTATTTTCTAATAACAAGGCCTGACACAACACTAAATTTTACTTTGGATTAGAAATACTGGATATACTTCTGTCACCAGGGAATTCAACAGCCAGAATCAAACAAAGTAGTTTTCCCTAGAGGACAAGATTTTATATTGAAAATAATACACTAATTCAACAAAATCTATTTGTTAAGGGAACTTCTTCTCTGACAAAGAAAAAAACCAAACAGTCACCCACAAAAAATACTTCACACAGGTCTAAATTCTTTTGGACAATCCAGAAGAGATGCTTCAAATCCACTCAAGCAAAACATTCTGCCAGAACCCCCCTTTCTCTCTGCTTTTTATAATATGTTGTGGATTGCAATCACAGCTTTGGAAAGAATACAGTATCCAGATACAACCATGGCTTGGTCTATAAAACAACCTAAAAATACCTTCTCGTCATCCTTCCTTAAAAGTTATAACCAGAAAGGAATCTTTTCTAAAGATTTTACAGTTTTTTTCCATTACTCTTGTTGCATATCAACATCCTCCCTCATTTCCCATGTCCTCCGCTTCTTTTCTCCAGAAGGGAATCAAATTATCAGCCCAGGGAGCACTGAGTGTCCTTTACAGCCACTCCAGACAACTCCACTGTCCCACAGCCCTTCAAACTGGCCAGTACTGGGGCAGCCACAGAGAACCAGTGACTTCCACACAGAATTCAGCATCTTCCACACAGAATCTCCCAGAGGAGTAAGTGCCAAACAATGCCCACCTTCCTCCTGCAGGAGAGTCCCTCCCCCAGCTGTGCAAAGGTTACAGAAGGATTTGCACTCAGCCATGCTGGCAGCACTTTCCACCTTCTATCCCTGGAAAGCTGTGCATTAATGCTCATTCATAGACCCACCTAACTAAAAAACAATCAAAGTCTGTGCTCGGTTTCAGGGATTTCTCCTTAGCTCTACTCTGATCCTTGGAGAGGACATGGAAAGGCAAAGGTCTGAAACCTCCATTCTGTACAAATCACCATTTTGATAGGCTCAGCACCATTAAAAAACCAAATTAACTTAGAATTCTTTCAATAGAAAAGAGAGCCATTTGCTATGCATGAACTTGAAACCTGTTTTGTATCCATTTCTCTAATGAATATGAATTACAGTCTCAGATGCAGAATCTAAGCTTGAACTGGGTTTGGATAATAAAACTATAATATTATTATTTCACTAAAATGCCACGATACTTTGTTAAGCAGTGAAGAAAATGTTCTGTATCCTGCACTAACACATTATGAACAATGACTTCACATATTTAGTCTTGGATATTCAAATAAAGAGTAGGTCAAGACATGACTTTAAACCAGGCCTTCCATATTCTGATGTGAGACCCATCACGCTGCTTTTCTTCACTGGGGAAAAGAGGGACAAGAGATTTTCTGTGTACCAATACCAGAACTGCTGCAGGTGTGGTGATGGCCAAAGTTAACATAAATATGCTCAGTTTCTAATAATATAGGATGGGGAATGGAGCCATGGGGAAAAAGTCAGAGATCAGAACAGGAGCATACAATGATGCAAAACAGGTCATTTCTCTTCCTCATCTTTCATCCCAAGGAAAAAGATAAAGAATAAAAGACAAGGAAAATAAAGCATGCACAGAGACCTACATAAAAATCAAAGCTTTAATAACTTACATTGTACAGAAATATTCTATGCTTTAGAAAGAGAGAAAAACCATGATATATATATGTGCCATACTGATTCTACTGCTCAAAAGCACCAAAAGGTGCTCAAGTGATGCTAACAATAATTCAGAGTGAGAACAACATTTGGGACAGAAAATGACAGAAAGGAGAGGAAATGGAATGAAAGGCACACAGAGGAAAAGATACTGTAGCACCACAAGAGACAAAAATTGCACCAAGAGAAGTGCAGTTTGAGGAAAATACTGTCAATTACTTGCTTCATTTTACAGAAGTGTTAACGTGAAAATACCACAATAAAACAATGCTGTAGTCTATGTAAGTGTGCTGAAGACATCAGCACCAGAAAAACAATTGCAGTATTTAAATTTTGAGGTAAATGCAAAAGTGGAATTTTGCTACATTTTGCTAGTTTTCACTCAAACTAATAAACTCTGGGATACTTTCCAAGCTGTACACAGGCCAGGATAATGAACATCTGACATTGTCTGTGTAATTTAGAGGATTTCACTTCAAACCTTTCGTTATCACTGTTACCACCTACAGGTCATAATGCTGATTCCATTTGGGATCAAGTGTATTCTTCACAGTATCTGTAGAATGGCATTGGCCAGATCCATCCACCACAACCTTAGCAAAGGGATCAGGAAGTCCTAAGAGAAGGAAAAGAAAAAAACAGCTGCCAAGTGGATCAGGATGCTTTGAAGTCCTTTATCATTGCTCATTTAATCTGTCATTTGAAGATTTATTTGCCTTTTATTCATAAATGATACCTCGACTTAATGAATGGGAATAACATGAGGTATTAAGCATGGGAAATGGGTAAATTAGCAATTTATTTCACTGATGTGGACTAAGAAAAAGTGGGGTAGGTCAAACACATTGGGAAAAAGAAATCTAAAAGAAATCTAAACACCTCAATCTTCCTAATTCAGGTCTGAGTAAATTCTCAGTATACAAAGAAGCCAAAGGCACAGAAAACAGAGTTATATTCTTTATATGTTTAAGATCAAATCACAATTACGATTTTGGCTGATATTGGTGCAACAGAGAATTGTCTCTAACAGGTTATTCTTGCTTTTAGGATCCACCTGCTGTACTGCTGGCTTTGTGCTCCATTTGCTGCCAGCTCAGTACCTCAGAAACACTGAACACAGGTTGAACTGAACACCAAAAATCAGTATAAACATGGTGCTGAACTCCAGATCCAGGGTGGGCAGGCAGCAGGAGCAGAGCAGCCCACTATCAGCACCTCCTGCTGAACTGACACCAAGGGATGGGCACAGCACTGATGCCCCAGGTGCTGCCCTTTTGCTCACTCAGTCCCTCCCTGATCAGATGCTGTGAGTCAGCTGCAGGAATCAAGGTGAGGAAACATTCATCACGTTTGCTGAGGTGCAATTCAGTGCCAGCTGCACTTCCCCAGGTGACTCAGTCAGGGCTGGTCAGGCAGCAGAGGGCTCGAGACAAGTGTCAGAAAACACACGGGGACAAATGAGTGGGACCTTGGGACACCTGTGCCTCAGCACTACACATGGCACATCCTGAGGGGGTTTTCAGGTGTGATCAAACTCTTAAACACCCAAGAACTTGCAATCAATGCAGAAATTCAGATACAAGCAATGTTTTAGAAGTATCTCAAATCCCAGCATAAATCTGGATCATCATCTCTTCAATTTCTTTCCAAAGCTCAGGTCTGCTGTTCCAAATTCCTCCTGCTCCCAGGTGGGAGGGAGGTGGCAGGTGGGTGATCTGTGCATGCAGGACACAGACAATAACATTCCTTTCTGCCTCCTTCATCTACTTCTTAGCACTTCTTTCAAAACATTATTAAAATTAATTAAAATATAATTTCAGAGTACGTCAGTGTTATGGGGTGGTTATTAATAATTAAGGAGCACATCTGTTTGTTTGACAAAAAGTTCTTGTATGAAAAACAACTTAAATATATGACACTAAATTTGAAAAATATGTAATTTGCCTCAGTGGGTAAATTTGTTTCCCACTCCCATGAAAACAGAGAGTGTGTCAGTGTTTTAATTATTATTATGATTCTGTGATGTGTGTCACCTGAGACAAAAATAGAAGCCCTGAAATTGAACATCAAAGCCTTCAGCCTCCTTACTGCAAATATCTTAATATAATGATCATATGCAAACACTGGACTATAGAAATTGCATAATATTTATTCCATCTATAAATAAATGTATAAAACTGTAACAGCTACTTACGGAAAAAGTCCTTTTTCACCAAGTTTTTTGCACACAGTACTGCAAGAAGAACAGAAATACAAAATTAAGTTACTGATTGCCAACTTAAAAAAAAAAAAAAAACAACATTACTTTACCTGTCCAGCAGTTCAGAAAATCCATAAATGAACTGTGGTCCTTCATCATTTATACTGTCATGTGAATTAATTCCTGAAAGCTGAGCAGGAAGTGCCATTTTTTAGCAATTTCCCCGTAGGCAGATGACAGTGGAAGTGAGACGTCGTGGTTTCCTCAGGCAATGGTTTCACCGTGGCTTTCCCCCCCCCTCAACTGTTTTGCCAACTGTGAGATCACCAGAGAGGGACCTGGGGCACTCCTGGCTGGTTCACCACAATTAGTGCTGGGACACAGGCAGGGGCTTATGCTCAGTTCTACAGCCCAGCAAGAGTTTCCTTGATCATAAAAAATAGAATATTAGGCAGCCAAGGCTTTTCTATTATCCTGAATGATAATAAATCAAAGGTTTTACCTGAAAAGCATTTGGGTGGAGCACACTAACTTCTAAAGCCAGAGTTTAGATGGTTCCAAAGATATCTTTTATTTGTAGAAGCTGATAATTGTTTCAGGCTTTTTTTGTTTGTTTGTTTAAATTAAAAGGAAGGAACATTTGCATTTGTAAACTAAAAATACCCAGGGGAAAACAATCTCCTATGAGAATAAATTTAAATAAACAAACAAATAAATAAAAGGTCAAAGGGGACAAATTTCATATAAAGGTGCCAAGGTACACAATGAAGACTTCTCTTCATAAACTGCACCACTGCTCAACTACTATGCTTATCTATTATCACAGGTTGAGTAAGCAGGAAATATTAGATTCCCCTGTGAAACATTAAAATATTTACTGATCACAAAAAGGGATTCTTGGGGACTGAGCAAAAGCATGAATTCCCACAGCTAGTATTAAAAAAAAAAAAAAAAAAGGAGGGGGGGAGCGGGAAGAGTTATTTGGTTGGAACCTGATGCTGCAGGAGATTCCTCACTATATGATTCCCTTGGATATTTTTCCTATGAGATCGCCAGTACTTATCACTGCCAGGAAATGCAAAGACAGAGAAGTGCATCCAGTGATCACATCCCACAGGCACCACCTAAACCCAAACACCACTGGCCATCCTTTCCCCCCTGAAAACCCTCCCACTGCCCCTGCAAGGCACCTGATCCCCGACTGCTGCCTGGAGAAAAGCACCAGAGGCAATCCCTGAGCACTCCCATGGAGATCTCCACAGCTGGGGCAGAGAAGCACCACCCTGGGCAGTCTAAAGAATGGAATTCACGTTCTCACAACTTTTACATTCATAAAGATGTTGATCTTCATGGAGCTGCTTCCCACCAGAATTCAGCACTGTAAAATCTGGCTACAGCTCTGCTCAGGTCTGAAGAGTTTTGGTTCTCCACAGAACACCAGGAGACACCCACCAGTGGCTACAGGGAGTCACAGAACAACTCCCTCACACTGACCCATTCCACAGGGAAGGGACATCAAAGTTCACAGGGAAATTTCAGCATAGCAGTTTGATGTAAAAGGCTGCTAACAACACTGTTACCCTGAAAAAGAAATGCTGGGTTCCAGATTGGTAGCTACTGGGGTTTTTTAAAGATGATAAAAGTAATAATCTCTCTCAATTCAAAGCCACACTGGTGGCCCTAAAGCAGAGCTCCGTTTAAGGGATTTTCACCCCATAATTTCAATCTGAACAGTAAACAGAGAGTCAAATGTTTCAGGTATTCCTGATACCCAGCATTCAAGTACATATAGGAAAGAGACTGACATCACTGCTCCACAAATCAAATAAAGTTCTTTGGATGGTGTAAGAAAAATCCACAGTTACCAAAGGCTTCCAGGTGCCCAACAATCTAAAGTTTACTCTATCCAGAACTGAGAACAACCTAAAGGCATTTGAAAAAAAAGAGGTAATAGAAAACCACTTTTGCAGCTCCTTAAGGTTTTATTACACTAAGAATATCCTCAGATGAGTGATAACACAACAGACATCATCTGGCCAAGAACTGCAACAGGTTATTGCTCACCAGCCACCTTTCATCTAGTGGTGAAAAGCTTCAAGTAAAACAGATGCTTAGACAGATGGCAACTTTTAAAAATATCTAAAAAAAGATACAATTATCATCACAGTTTTACCCATTACAAGTAATGGGAAGTGTCAAGTAAAGCTGAGGGCCTTAAATCCAATAGTTAAGTCAAAATTAATCTACAGCACAGACACACAGGGTGCTCCTGAAACATATAAGGTCCAAGACAAAGGAGGTTCAACTATACTTGTGAGAGAAATTGTAAGGTTAACTAATTACAAACACTTCTTTTCAAAAATAAAGCAAGCCTGCCAATGCAATTTAACTGAAGTCTCATTTTTATAAGATTGGGCACACGCAGAGCACACAGACTAATAACTGCTTCCCCAACAATTAGCCATGAGTGAACAAACTAATATTTTTGGCTCAACTTTTCCCTCTCTAGCAACCACATAAAGGCAAGTCAGCTGTTAACCCACTCTGGCTTTGTCAGGTTAACAAAACAGAAGAGATGCTGAGAAAGCTTCCATTACCAACACCCTCTCTGCCAGGTATTTCTAGGTGAACAAGCCCAGGTCCCAGGAGTCAACTCAAAGTGAAACAATCTTCTTCCACACACAGAGCTCTCACCTACCTCAGGACTTTTTTTGGACAAAGCTTTTCCCACTGGTGGGAAAAGTATCAGAGTTTATGCTCCACTTTTCTAAGTTTCAACACTGCATTAAAACCTGTTCTGAATATGCTGATAACCAGCTGATTAATAGCTCCTTGAGAATAAAAGCTGAGGAAGTTTGGTTTCCTATGGATTTATGTTTCACGGTTGACTGAAGGCTGTGGCTGGGCTTTTCCCCTGGGCATGCAGACAGACAGAGCCTCTCCCATGGTCCAGCCAGGCAGGATCTGCTGCAGCTTGTGCCTCTCACCTCAGGTCACTGCCAGGGTCTCCTCTTTATCCAGGCAATGATTCTCACAAAACTCACGGGACTTCATTATCTTTGAGTCCTCTATCCTCGGTTCAATTTAAGCTAAAGATTCAAAAACCAGAAAGAACTAGAGGGAGATTTCTTTCCCTTGACAAAGCCAAGTTAAAGCACTGATGATTCTGGACCCAACTCATCATTATCAGATCTACACTGATGGATTCTCTGGAGGCACAAGGGCACTGCAGCAGGATATTTATTATTTGGATGTGCTTGTTTTAAGGCACTTTTCGTTACCATTTTTTTGAAACAAAAAGTTGAGCTATTTAAACTTGCACTGGAACTGGAATGCAAACCAATGGCTGGATACAATGACCTGGATATATTGAAAAAAAAAAAAAGAGGGGTTGTACTGCAAGTGCATCATCAAATGACATTAATGGCTTCTAGCACATGTGTGCAGATAAAGGATTCATTATAGAGTATCAGTGAGTCAATGGATAGCTATGGTTCTGTTTATTACAGACTTCCTGGGCAGTACAGAAAAGGGAACATTAATATTCCAATATGTATGTGCCAAGACAAACAGCACATCAATTTTACATAGTATACATACATTAAATATTTTTTTAATCATGCTTTATGATCTCATTCTAACATATGCTACTCAGGTCTGCTCACAGAAACATGGAAAGAGCATGATATAAGTCAACCAGTCTCCTTCTATGACAGCTTTGCTACACAGCCCACAAATAATCAAAAATAGGGATTAAGTGAATCATATCTGCCAATTTCCTTTTTCTGATTTATTACTCTTGTGACTGACAAAGAATGGTTTACTGAAAAATAACTATTATAATTAAATGCAAAACATTTAGCATCCCCAGACCTCTGTAATCTATGTGTTAGCTATTAAAATTTACATGGGCTGTAAATTTAGAGGGGGTGAATAATTGGTTGAACTCATATAAAAATTGAAAGGAACTATGACTATTGAAAAGGTCCATTTTATTGAAAGATAAATATTTCCCTCTCGTTTTATGAACTCTGTTTATTCTTTTTGCTAGTTACTGAAGAACTCTTGTTACAACTGCTGCTTACTTTGGAACCATTTTTACAGAAAAATCAAACTTTTAATGACATCAAGCTGTTGTTAGGGAGGGTATCCCTATGTTATACATCATCACTGTTTTCATAAGTATTAAAAAGTGTGTTTATTTCAGAATAATAAGTATATCACTAACACCAGGTCTCCACAGTCAGAGGGCAGGAAGAACCTGAAGCCCATGAAGTGGAAAGGGAGCTCCAGCATAGGAAGCTTACATTGGAAACACATAAAAATTATGATAAAGATCCATGAGATTTCACAGAAACTCTCAGACATGAGCTCAGAGCCTTCAATGATCTATTCACCTCCAAAAGCTGAGTAACACTGAGTGCTGAGGAAGCAACATTAGAAGGAAAGAAAGTGTTATGTGAATTCAAGGAACCCGGACATTTCAGGGCTGTGTATTCAACCCTCATGGGTATTTCCAGCCTGCATCAAACTGTTTGTAGCCAATTTGTTCACCACATTCACCTGCAAAACAGGAACACCACTACCTTCCTTCACAGGTAGGTTTGAGTGTCACATTACCTGCATGTTTGTACACTTTCAGTTATTTCTTGTAATGCACCTCTTCATTTATGACAAATGACAAGGTTTAAATGTTGGTACCCAGCAGAGTGAGGTACAAACACCTCAGGGCTACAGCTGTAGGCAATCATTTTACAAATACATTAGCCTTAAAATTCCTATGTTAAAAATAATATTGCTTAAGCCATCTTAAGTGAGTAGTTTTTAAATGTGTATCCTTGAGACACAGCAATACTTTCAAAGAAAGGTTAAGGAAGACAGGTAAGAAAATAGAAATAATCATGAATGTCCATGAAGTGAGCACACCAGCTGCAGAAGGAAACACACAATCAACACCTTTAAGCCTCTCCATGGCTCAGTAGAACCTCCCCCATCCCATGCCAGCCATCCACAAGAACCCACACTGTGTCAACAGACAGCCCCGAGGTTATGGGGAGGAAAGCACTCAATCCAAAGCCAAGATTATGTTTTCTAATCTTCTGCCTCTCCACGTGTCATCACCACAGAAGAACAAGCTCAGCCTTCTGAATCCAACCAACAGTTCTAACATTATCATTCCTGTTGGTTTTTTTCTTTCCCCGAGGGTTTTTCTCCCAGAAAAAGCACTTGTTTGAGAACATATGTAACACACAGGACAGCGACAGGCTGCCTATCCATTTTTACCACAACGGCTCATTCTGAAGACAAGTCTTTCTTCCCCTCCAGAAACACCATCTTTTACTGAAAGCCATTAGTGCTGGGTTTTGTGATCAGATCCCAGTTGTTTGCATGTTCTACGCAGGGCAATACAATCACTGAAATAAGTCCCAGCTGTAGAAACACAATGCTAGGCTGTTGCTAATGTGTGTTGTACTGATAATGAATGGTCGTCTATGCTTTAATCTGAATAAAGCTCCCAACTGCTCTGCCTCTCCTTGCCAAAAATTCCCCTTCCTCCTCCAGACTGTGGTTGCATTCCAATTACACTGCTGATTGGAATGAGCCTGCTTGGGGGAGGGAGAGGGAGGAAGGCAAATGAAGCCACACTCACGCCCCTCCTCGCCTTCACGGCTGCCCCTGGGACCCAGAAATTGCTCGGGGGTTTGAGCCTAAGGCTGACATGATGTACTTTTCTCCACATTGTACAAAACTCTTTGTAAATTCACTTATTTCTCTTAGAAAAGCCATTTGTGACAGGCAAACAGCGCACCGTGCACAGGTTCCAGCAGGATGGCTCAATACTTGAAACATTTTTAAACAAATTCCTACTGGTTTCTTCCATTGTTGGCACGCTCATGAGAAACTTATTTTTCTGCTTGCATTCCCTCCTTCGACCTGTTCGAATTCCCACATGGGAAAATATAAAACAGGAGGTCTTCAACTATTTATTGAACAAAGAGCTGTAAATAACGCAGTATGGATTTTGCAAATGCAGCTGTTGAGGTAAAAACTTCCTCAATTAAGGTTTTGAAATAATATTTTTTACCCCAACTATTCACATGAAGTTTTCTTTTACAGTTAATCTCTCTGAGGAATTTTTATTTTTAAGGTTCCCTTTCCTTTGAAAGGTGCTTTTTCTGCAGATGAACAAAATGTGACAGAACATGACCGTAAAACTAAGAGTTTACTTTCGTTTACTGAAATTCCGGCATTTTTGAGGATTGCTATCAATTGTTGTCAAGAAGGCACACACCAAGGCAGGTAAGCCTAGCAAATACTGCATTTTCCAGGTGCACAGGGTGTGGAGTCAAGGCCTTGCAGTATGAAATGGGTCAGACACAGCAGCTGACCATTCCTGCGAGCAGGGTCGGCGATGGGCGCGCGCTGGAAGGTTTCATGTTGCACCCAACAGAACACGGGGCTGCAGCTGTTCCTCCCTCAGAGCAGGTCCAACCAGCACAGGGATACAAGGTGGAGCAGGAAGCTGAACTGGCTTCACAGAAAATTCACCTTTTGGGGAGCTGCCTTAGCTCACCGTTGGCTCCTAGAGCTGCACAGACTTATCCTGCAGTCGTGCCATCTGCAAACCTGCGGCAGGGGAAGTGGCAGAAGCACATGGCTGCAGAGCAGGGAGGATCATCCAGGCTGCCCTTCCTGCAGTTGTGCTGGAGAAGTGCACCCCATAAAACAAAATGAACCCGCAATGTTTTCATTTTAATGCTGACATATAGTTTTTCCTCTGTTTTGCAGCTCCAGAAAATTATTTTATTAAAAATAAATCTAAATTAAAAAGCAGATTTTGCCATCAGTATACCAACATAACCAGCTAACACCCTTCAGGTTTTTAGACACAACCTTCTCCTTAAACATTCAGCTTTTCCATTTCCCAAAGCACACTCAGAAATGCTGAACTAGAACACAAAAAAGCACTCCTCTTGCAAGTACACACACAATTACTTCCAGGCTGCTCTGTTTTACTTATGGACAGCTGCTCCTTCTGGATGTCACAAAGCAACAGAAATTCAGAATAACCCAATGAGCTCTGCACTAGAGTCAGTACAAAACACGTCCACACACACACAGAGAATGGTGGGATCATTATTTCCCCAATCCCTCCTTGTAAGATTCAGTATCACCAAACCAGCTCTCCCAACCCGTCCTCTCCGGGGCGCAGCGAGGCGGCTCCTGGGGCTGCAGGTGCCGAATGCCAGCACGGGGGAGCCCAGGGCACCCAGGGAACTGGGCAGGCTGATGCTGACTGCAGACACCTCTGCTCCCTGAGATCCCAGGGCACCCAGGGAACTGGGCAGGCTGATGCTGACTGCAGACACCTCTGCTCCCTGAGATCCCAGGCAAGCACTGTCCCCAGCTCCGGATCCCCGGCTCTGCAGCAGCAAGGGCTGCAGGGCAAGCATCCAACACACCACCACACACATCCCAAACACCACCACTGGGCTGCTTCGCCTGGGAATCTTCTCCTGATGGGAATAAGGAGCTGCATCACACGATCCCTTCTGCTCCTGCTGGGAGCCAGGGCAACTGGGAGGGGATGGTGACACCTTCAACAGGCACGGCTGCCTCACAGCACACCTACAGCTCACCCTGGGAGGAAGTTAGTTTCTAAATCTCCTACAGACTTCAACATATTGTTTAAATTGAATGCAAACTTAGAATCATGTACCAATTCTGACTCTTACTAAGAATATGCATTAGAATAATTCAAAAGTACTAATGGATTTTTAAAATGTTATTTAATACTAACATGTCAGGTTGCAGAAAAATATTCTAAGTGACATTAAAAGCATCACTAGACTGATGTCCAAACAAGGCAGACAGCTTTAAAATAAACTCAATTAAAATATGCTTTAGTATAAACATAGTACTAGAAAAGCTCTTTTAACAAGAATTTCCTTTACTAATTGTTACAATTCTAAATTTTCTCATAAACACATTTCTGTAAGTTCAACACAAGCCAGATGCTAAATCCTTAATATACTACACATAAAGTGAAACCCATTTCCAAGGATCACATACATTATAAGCATTGTCAGTTAGAAGCCTGTGTCTCAATAAATCAGAATTTTTCCTGTGGGACTAAATAAACAGACCCACAATAACCAGCAACATGCACACTCAGAAGTGGCAAATGCCATAATAATGCAATATAATTTAAACTAGTGCAAAAGATGCCAGAACCTGACACAAACCCAGTCCATTTTCTGTTCAACAGATTCACTCTGAGCTCTCCACAAGAATAGGCTGTGCTGTGATGAGATTTACAATCCCAGACCCATGTAACCTGCACATAGTGTAACTCATGGAGTTTAAAATTCCAAAGGAAAACATCACACATTTATCAGAGAGAACAAAGATGCAATGCATCACTGGACAGAAACAGTTAAGCCGATAAATCATTCATCTCATGCAATAATAACATTCTGGGAGAGAGTCTCCAAGGCTATTTTAAATTCCTGTAAGGGAAGGATGACACGACAGCGACTCCAGACTCCAGCAGTCTGTGTGGGGACGGCTGAGTGACTCGTGGCCACAGCCAGATGGAACCTGCCCAAATTTGCCATGTTTAGACTCCTGTTTTTACATCACGATGTCTACTTCACAGCATTGTTTCACTGTAAACAAAAGGCTTCCTTTTCCACTTCTCCTCCCTTGCTCCACTTCAAGCCAAAAGTAAAACAAAACACAAAAGCCCCCAGCCCATTGAATTCTTCCCTCGAGCAGCTCGTGCATTCACATTTCCGAGATTCATTCAGCGATGGGCTCGCTGCCACACACCTCACCCACCCTATTCATGTGCCCACTGTATTTGCTGCCTCCCAAGAGGTAAAGGAGAGAAATGAGGCTGCAATGAAAATAGCAGCCCTCCCTCGGCATTGCAAACTCTACCAGGAAGGTTCACAAGCCTCTTTCATGGAGATCCATGTTAATTCAAGTTAAGTTGAGTAAGTAGATGCAAAAAAAGTTGGGTTTGGTTTGCTAGGCTTTTTTTAGTTCTATACCAAACGTGTAAATTAAAGCTGAATGGTACAAAATAAACCATGCTCATCAGGGCTCTGTGTAAATCAGGCTTTCAGCCACAGCTCAGTGAGAAAGAAGCAAAAGTAAAACATGGGAAACTTAAAACAAAGGCTATTGGGAATATCTGCATTTCCTGGTTCAGTGTGGATGGAGCCCCTCAGAGCAGCCAGGACATTTCTAATGCACAACTTTCATACACTATAAATTCCACTTCTCCACCCTCCTCCAAAATGACCTAACCATCCCACCTCACCCATTTTTCAATGAAAGACCAACCACTCCTGTACCATGGAGCTGCCAGACAGACACCACTCACAGAGGCTCAAAACTGCTGTCACCTGGGGTGGGGGGAACAACACAGCTTTAAATTAACAGCCATTAGAATACTTCAAAGGAAAAAGTCAGCAAAGGTCAATTTTCAGACCAATTTTCAACAGAAAGACTCTGTTTTTCATATTGATAACAAGTATAAAATCGTATTGCAGTAAACAAAATCAGGGTGGGAAACAGAAATCCATTAAAAAGATGAAAGAATCCTGTAGCTTTGCTGTTATGTTTGCTGTAACAGTCTCAATTACTTCTTATCCTCCTGCAATATTAAAAAAATAGTCCATTAAAAAACCCTTTAGAGTAACATCATCAAAATTAACTAATCTCAGACTGCAGAGATGGTTTTTATATTCACATGTAAATGAGGTAAACTCTAATTCAATTGTCCAAGAAATACTGGAATAAAATAGTTGTTAAGAGCTCAGGCAAAGAAAAGGGGGTCACTCTTATCTCAAACTCTCACCATTGTGCTAAGAATCTTACCTCAGTCCTTAAAGACTTCTTTACAATCCCAGCAGTTAGTTTTTAGCCAAAACAGAAGCAATGAATCCAAAATTACCAACGTGTAAAATACTTAAGGGAGCACAGGATCCTTCCTCTGACGGGTAAATAAAAAAGGTAATGTGGAAATTCACCCATCTGTTTCTCAGTTTGTTCTGATGGGGGAAAGCTAATGGGAGAAATAAATGATAGCTCTGCCTGGTGTTTTTCATGCACCTCTGACAACGTACTGGGGACAAACCTGCCAGCAAGGAGCAGAGCCCTTGGATTTGCTTCTCTGCAGTCAAACCCTCCACCCTCTGAATGAGCTGTAGAAGAGGCAACAACAAAAGAAATTCATGATCTAATTACCAAGCGGACAAAAATGCCCTGAATTTGAAGCAGGGCTCAGACAAGAGGCACCTGTAGCTAAGTCAGACTCCGGGGTGTCAGGGACTGTGGATCCCAGCAGAGTTCCAGGCTGTGCTGTCAGGACATGGCCACACGTGTGATTTATACAGGAAGTCTCAAAAGTCTGTCTGTGCTGCAGACACAATCCTTGGGGAGCACCACTACTGCTGGGGCTTTTCTGGGAAGAGGAGAAAGGAAAGAACCAGGAAAAAAAAAAAAAAAGAAAAAAAAGGAGCCCCAAATCATGGATATAATTTACCCTTCACAAGTAATTCCCATGCCACTCCAGCAGAATGCTGGACATACTGATTTTATCAGTACTACCAAAAGGACTGTCAGATGCTTTTTAAGAAATAATTCCTAACTCATGACAAAAGCTCGGGCAACAACTTTTATTAGGCAGAAAAAAGAATTCTGGCATTTCAAATATATGTTTAAGTATTTACAAAAAATAATCCTCTAATAAGTCAAACAATGTTAAAGAGTTCAAGAGGGTCATGATTTTGATATTATCACTGGCAAAAATCATTAATTAAGCATCTGCCCTTAATCTAAACTCCCAGTTCAGCACAATTTTGTTTTATTACTACACCTGATGCACTGACATGATATTATATGGGGCAATAGAGATGAGTAATGTACTCTTATATCCTCCTGCATTATCATCAATATCCACAACCTCAGACATTCTGTCTCCTTGGTAATACATGGATTCTGTCTCTTTCTTATTTAGTACAGTTGGAATATTCAAACACAATATCCCTATATTCACATTTTTTTGAAAATTGGTTTTAGTGGAATGCTTTCAACTCTGGAAGTTGCCTCTCTCTCTCTGGAACTTGACAGTTTGGTTTCTGCCGAAAATAAAACAGGGTCAGCAGGAAGGTGTGTGGACTATACACACACACACCCCCCTTTACCTGGTCATGCCTCTGCTGATGGAATTCTGTCTGTACCTGCAGAAATGCAACATCACCTAAACCACCAAAACTCCTTAAACTGCTGAAAGGCAGCCCAGATGGAAAACCAAGACAGTGTCACCATTCCAACACCATTAAAACTCTCGTGTACCTCAGTCCAGTCTTATCCCTCAGCACAAACCCATGAGGCCTCATCTCCAGGAGATTATTACATCATTAGCCTACACCATTTATAAACTGGTGAAGTTATTGCAGCCCTTTAATATGGACAGCTTCAGTTTGCTTTCTCTGTTTAAACAGATGTGTCCTGTAGAACAAATCCAAACAGGTTAAGGAGCTGCTGCTGTTGAAGAGAGTTGAGCTAACTAAATGAGCAACCTTATTTATTTCAACTGAAGTAAAGCAACTTACAGGAAAGCCTTGGTTCTGTTTTACTTAAGTTGCCTAAATTATTTAGTCAAATCAGTACAATTTATACAGTATGGTAAAAAATAATATAAAAGGGAATTTAAAGGAACAGAACACCAATAGATTCAGATGAAATAGCTCACCAATACATGGAAATAAAGGATCTTGCCCAAAAAACATTGCTATGCCATTTAAACTACAATTTCTGAACTCTTTTGGGAAGATGCAATACTCAAGAAGTAAAAATACAAGAATTTTTTTGAGAAAGAAGAACACAGAGTAGAAGATAGTAAGCAGGGTGGAGTGAAGATTAAGAAAGATAATGGGGAGGAGCTGAGACTGAAAAGAGGAATGTAAGGTGATTACATGAATGCAAGAAGTGTAACACTGTGCATCAACACTCCTAGCAGCACAGCAAAAGGATAAAAACACAGGAAAATATTCCCAACAAGTTCAAGAACATTTCATTACAGAAGGCAGAATGGCTTCCAAGTGCAAGGAGCATCCAAGAGTTTCCATGGACCTCAAACACAGGTTATGAACTTTAGACAGGCTGAGTGGACGTGATGGGGATTTTGAGGGGACACAGAAATTGAGAACCCTCATTTCCCTGCAGCCTTTCACTTTAGGAACCCTTAACCTCTTGCAGTTCTGCTCACAAAGTGTTATACTAAAGAACTTCTGATTTCTACCATTTCTTACACGGCTGCACAAGTAAGGTAAGAGCAGACCCAGTTTTCCAGAGGAATCTTTACATGCATTTCCTCGACACACTGCTCCTTGGACACCTCAACTGCTAATTGAGTGCTATCCCAGGGCACCCAAATAGAATTATTTGCTAAACAAATATATTAACTTTCCAAGTACAATGTTATTTCCTCTACAACTATCTTCTGACATCTCAATTATTTAATACTAAATATCTTCCAATGATCTAATTCCTTTAGCTTCTCTATCATTTATGTGTTTTAGAGCCAATATGACAATTCATACTAAAATAAGACCAGAGATATGATAAAACTCTGATCAGTCATACTGAGACAAAGAGGGCACAGGCTTTTTCCCTTTTACATTGCTTCATCCAACTCTGTAAACTGTACCTCCTTTCTGCATTAACTAAATTTAAGAATTCACAAATCTATTTCCTGTTCATCTTTCAGCATTGTAGACTATGAATGGCACTGTTAATGTTAAAGTGATGCAAGTTTTAAAAATACTAAAAATCAAAATGCAGTGATCACCTTGGAACTGGCATCCTACATTGAACTACATCTCCAACTAATCATGCATTTTCACTAAATATAAGCAAAGAAATGACACTAAGTCAGTTCAGGGAGTTGTGCCTGCACTCCTGGACATAGCTGTCCTCACTAAAAGGTGCTGCTGCAGAAGAGTCACAGGACAGGAGAGCTTTTTAGGGTGCACACAAACATTTTGTCATTAAATCAAAAAAAATACCTAAACACATTCAAACTTACAAAAGAGAGATTAGAAGAAACAAATGAGTCTCACAGATTGTGCCCCTAAATACAGCCTGCTCTTCATGAGACAATAAAAACCACGGGATTGGAGAAGATAAAGTGTTAATCGCATATTTGGTGGTTTATGAGCCAAAGCAGTCTGAGGTTTAAACTGCTTCTGCTCAGTGCTCATCCCATTCAGAGACGATGAATCATTTCCCATTTGGCAGCACTGCTGCCTACAAGGCTTGTCTTCTGTGAGATTTCTCCTGTAGCCTTGTAATAGATTTGCTAATTTAGTACACCTGACTTTGAGCAAAGCTATTGTTGCCAGCTGTCAGACTAGACCTCGTCCTGTTTATCAGACACATCTCCAGCAGCCCTCACTGCCCCAGCCGCAGCAACACAACACTCCTCACTAATCCCAGGGCAGTAAATTACTTTCTAATATCCTTGTTTTTCTTACTCTGCCAAAATACCAACACATTACAGATTTAAAGCAACAGCAAAATCAATTTATCCTCAGCAGCTGGCCTCATACCAGATTATCCAATAGCCAAAATTTTTAAAGTCGTTTTTACTGTTCCAGTCATTCTGTCCTTGAATTTCTGAGTTCCAGCAGTAGAGGTTTGACTGTTTTAAACAAAGGTAATCTAAGCTCAGAGGGAGTGTATTCTAGTTCTTTAGGCAGGCCTCCACAGCTTTGAAAGATGAATCAGAGCAAAATTATTAAATGCCTTACACATACTAAAACATTTCCTCATTTTCCCCAGAGCTTTGTGCATGCAAAAGAAAGTGCATTACTTGCTGTTTATAAATATTTGTGTGGACAGAAGCTTAGGGCAGGGGCAACAGAGAAAACACAAGGAGACTTGGGTGTGTTCTGTTGTTTTGGGAGTTTTTTGCAGTTTGGTGTTTTGGTGGTTATTTTTTTAACCTCCCTATAGCAAATCTGGGAAATGTATGAAAAAACAACTTGTGTATTATATTTCTATGCCTAAACAAAATCTACCAGAAGTTAATCCTTTACATTCCAGATTACATAAATCAGTTACAGAGATGCAAAAAAAGCAGACCTGCTCTTTACAGGTTCCACAGAGTGTTCACAGAAACACATGCCCACGTGTTAGATGTTCTTTTGATACTCTTACTCTTCCAAATGCTTTAAACCTCAGTACAATCAGTAAGAATGCACACTCAGCTAACAAAAATTATGGAGTATTGACATTGCTCTCTTGGATTCTCACGGGGCTGTGGAGCCACTTACTCATCTGCATCCTTCAAACCTGCTGCTGAATTCATGCTGAGCAGTCAAGGAAATGCACCTGGACTCTCCCATCTGGGACTGCCTTGAAAGGCCAGACAGAACCTGTGATTTAACACACACAGACCATTTACCATGGCAGGCCCCACACCAGCCTGTGGTTACCTTCTGCTGTACCTGCTAACACAATCAGATTTCATTCTGTTTGCCTTGTAGAGAAGCAGAGGATCCTCTCTGCCCCTTTCCCTCCTGACAAAATCCATCCAACCCTCCCCTGCAAACACCCTGCCCTTGCAAAGGCAGCACAGGTGTGGGAGCTCAGCTGCAAAGCCAGCTCCTGTCCTCCCAGCTGGGACAGGGGACAGAAACCCGGGAAAAGCAACAAAATCTTGGGATTTGAGGAAATAGAGGTGAAGGCACAGCAAACAACAGACTCAAGAAGCAGAATTACTTCATTGCCTTGCAACAGCTACACAGTCCCATGTAAAGCTGATGTTCTTGCAAGTCAAAAGACCTGTGCATGTAAATACATATACACACATATATAGTGTCACAAGGTTTTTCATTGTAACACTTGAAATGATGAATCAGATACTGAACTTCAAATATTATTCATCTGTATAATTTAAGCTAGCCCTGAGGAACCATTAAAGAAAAATATTTGCCAGGAAAAAATAACCTAGAATATATGATTCATTCACTTTTGAAACAATAACATGGTTCACTATAACAAAAATAACTATATTGTAAATACTTCAATTAAAATGTAAAAAAAGCCCCTAGCCAAATACAATGAAGAAAGCATGCCCTCAGAACAAAAACAAACCACTAAATGTGCATATGTGTGCAAATAACAAAACATCTTGCTGGAAAAAAGTAATTTTATGAAATGCAGTTAACACCATATCTGATGGAAATTGTAGTCTATTTTTGAGGGATTTAATGGTCTTAGAACAACAAAGACACACCTCAACTCTCAAACTTAACTATTCTTCTATTAAGCTGATAAACAGATATTTACTGCAGCAGAAAGTGATGCATGTAGTGTACACCTAAAACCCAAACAGATCCTGAACATCCCCCTGGGAAGCAGACAAGGCTATCACTGACCTTAAATCATGAAAAAAGGGATCAGCTGAACAAAATCAAGCATTTAATAACTTTATAATTGTCCGAAGCTCAAAGAGGTGTGAAAATGAGCAGTTTTTGGAAAAGAAGTCCCATAGGAACAGACTTGGTTTCGGCCTAGTGTCCAACACTGGGAGAAAAGAGAAGCACTGTTATGCATCAACAAATAACTGCAAAATATGGAAACAGTCTGAAAACCTATTTTTTTCTTCATAGTTAGACAACATTAGGTTAGTTAAAATGAAACCTTGCCATTTCACATTTTATCAGTTCGTCCATTTTTAGTTTTCTAAAAAAAAAAAATCATCTGGCTGAATGCACCCATAACTTCTACACAGACCTCTACAAGAAACTTCAAATTGCACACCTGCCTGTCCCTTGCTGGAGATACACCTGCCCAGTACAGGTAATTTCTGGTTTGTCTCTTCACTGGCCAAACTTTGTGTGTGTTTCATACACACAGGGAGTGAAGATCAAAGTGTTTACAGAGCACAGTGTACCAAACCAACCCCCTGACACTGAAAGATGCTCTGGTGCAAAGCCAGTGGGGATAAAGGGTAAAATTAAAGGGCTGCCCTCCTCTATAGAGAAATATTCCCAAAGAATGCAGGATCCCTGCATTTGTGAGTGTACAAATGGGGACTGCCATGGCTCGTAGCTTTCTCTGTCCCCTTGATATTGAACATATTAACACTGGCTCCTCATTAAAGAAGCTCAACTCTTTCATGCAATGAAGTCATCCACAGCAGGTAACACTTCTCTGAAAACTTGTGGTTTCTGGAGTTACATTAATTGTAACTCCAGAATCTTTGTTCAAATACAGCATGTAAATGAGCCAAGGAAACTTAAAAACTACATAATTCAATTATAATTAACAGCAAGTTTTCTGACCCTTTTAAAGCAAGAAAATATTAGCATTAATGAAGTGATCAAGATATTAATAGAATCAAGGGTCTTTTTAAAAAATACTTCTCAGGTTTGCTAAAAGCTGAAGAATTCCTTTTGTTCTACACATAAGGAGTAACCCTGATCTTATCTGCAAGCCCTTTTAGAATTATGTTCTGAATCATGGCCACTTAGAAGCCAACCCTTAATTCCCCATTTCTTCTATATAATATCAAGGTGATGAACACATGGAGCAAAGGAACAGATGGGAGAAATTTTGGGCAGGCATTTTTTCCTGTTTGTTTTTAAACTTCTGGCCTCTTTCCAATTGTAACCACTCACATTCTTTGCATGTCATGCATCTTGAGTTCCTTCTTATAAAGCCCCTCTGCTGGAGCTGACCCCTTCTTCCCAATACAACAGATCACCAGCAGAACATCACACGGAACAGCATTCCCTGGTTACAAAGCCAAGCACTGCAAGGTCTGCAGCAGGAGACTCTGGGCTGCCTCTGGGATGCTGTGTCATGTTCAGGGCTGCAGCACCAGAGCCCAGGTACCAACATATCCCCAGTGCCTCGTCCTGCCAAAATCAGACTTTACCATCCACCCATTTCCCCAGACAGCTCCTGGTTCTGGGTCACTCCCTTCTCCTCCAGCTTTTGCACCCCGTGCATTTCAGGCAGTGCCTCTCCTCTCCTCTCCCCAGGAGCATGGTGAGTTCAGCTCCTCACTGAACCTGCACCAAGCCTTACCTGGCTGATACAGCCACACCTGCCTATTACTGTGTCCCTGAATAAAGGATTCACAAGAACAAAGCATTTCTAGATGATGTGCAATGTATTTTTAATCCTTTTTGAAGCTGGCTGAGGTTTAGCAGAATCTTCCCCGAATAAGTGTGGTTGGATTTAGCCCCTCAGAGTGAAAACCATCCATGCTAGCTGGCTGCTAGCAGCACTGAGCAGTGTCTGACAATGGGAAGCACTACCTGGAGCTGCCATTATCAGCTCCAGCTCCATGTTCCAAGTTCAGAGTTATAAATTCCACCAATGGCAAGCAAAAGGCCAAGATGTTCAGACAGACAAAGCAATTCCATGTTCCAGTGACACAAAGTAGAAGCAAGTGCAGGCCCCAGAGCTCCCAGTCCCCACAGTGCTGAAGGGACAAAAGAACAATCCAAGGGTCAGGGTGACAAGGGACAATTTTCCTGTGCATTTACTGCCACTCCACTGCAGTGACACAGGGTGGGAGCAGGACAAGAGCATCTCCAGGCATGGACCACACTGCAAAGGACTGTTGAAATGTGGAGAGTGAGGTTACTAAATTCCAATAAATTTGAGAAATATATAAAGCTTTTGAATGGATCCAAAGTCCTGCCCAGTGTAGATGAAGTTACATTATGCTGATACACAGGAAATAGCTGACTGATTCTACAGGATGAACAATTCACAAGAGGAAAGGAACTTTCAGGAAAAATGATAAATATTGTAATGAGGAAATCCGAGGCACGTATTCACAATGCCACATTCACATCTCAAAAATGATCAGAAATTTCTTCATGATCCTCTGGCCACAGAAGCAAGTGAGACACAGACAAATATAAATGATCTTCCCCCAGGCAGATTAACCACTTGCTGTTTGGGAGGGGAACCAAGAACTTATACTATCCTTGTAGATGGGACTACAGAACTTCTAACCCCCTTTTACCCCCCTCCTAAGAGCTACTGGGAGAAAGAACACTGTGAACTGTGGGAACTGCTTGAGGAAGGGAGAGAAGACTACACAAATATTTTCTGAAAGCCAGGCACAACGCACGTACTACTGAAAATTACTCTAAGTCATTTTTTCCTTAAAGGCCTTCTCTTTTCCTGCTGCAGAGGAAAGCAGAAGCCAACATTTTAAATTACCTTTCAATCCAGTTCTTAAGAAGAAATCCCAACTATGAATGAAGTATGTTCACAAAAGGGCCACAGTGTTACATGGCAGCACAACTTCAGGATAAATCTTGCTCCTCTCACATTAGCACAATCACAAAGACTTAACCCCTTTACCTTTTAAACAAAAAGCTGATATCCAACTGCTTAAGGCAAATTGGAAATATTGCACAGCACCTGGACTTTACAGACAGCATTTGCTTCTCTAAGAAACCAGGGGCACTTTCCCTGTGCAGCAGCATTAATAAACTTGAGCAGAGGACAACAGCAGTTTTCCCCATTCCAACATCCTTGACCAAGAGTTTATTCCAACTGTGTGTGATATATCTATATATACATAAAATCTCACATTTATACATTTGAAGATTCTGTTCACAAACACCCTGCACTTCACCAAGCATCCAGAATTGCTAGTTAGACATTTAGAAATGCTACATATACAACCCACTGGAAATCATGGCATTGGAAAGATGGCACAAAAATTTTTTATAATTGTTCACAAGCTTCAATCAACAAGAACCTTCTGCAAGAACAGCATAAAACATTTTTGAGCTTTCTACTACAATCCTCTAAATTAAAGCCCTAGAAAATTTCTGCTTTTCCCTGCATTATGCCCTTCTTTAAGTCTGGGCAATGTATGTGTCATACACTGTGCACTCAGGCTAAAAGGAGGTAATCATTATTGATTTCATACTTGGTACTGCTGAGCAAGTGCTCTCCAGAAGATGTGAGGATGAGGTCCTGCACACCTACTGAAATGAATACTTAGCAATGGGTAGTTTGTGTCCTTTAGAATATATGTATTTGTATTATCAGGATGAAGGAAAATGCTCAGTATCTTCAGATTTCCACACTGATGGTGCAATCATTGAATTCTGACAGCCTGGCTCAGTGCTGTACTCAGCAACACCACATGTGCATTTCTTTACATTTTAGCACAAGCACAGGAACTCACATTTGTTTTCTGCTTCCACTACCAAGTGACACAAAACCTGGGAAACTTCCATTCTCTCCACATCCCTGTGTGAGCTCCTGAACAGCTGTACCCCTCTCTGTCCTGTTCCACCTCTACAAATGTCCCCTTTGGCCTCTGAATGACATCACCTGCACCAGCTCTATCCTATAAAGTTTCTTATGTCACACCTGATGCCACCCTTTATAAATTAACACACCAGAACTTCCTTTGCTGCTAAACAAAAGAAGAGGACACCTAAATATTACTACAACTAAACACAATGCTATTACTCATCTAGTCCTGCACACAGTCTTCTATACAGAGCTATAAAATATTTTATAATCTGCCAGGGAAAATAATGGGAAGAACTTCTTCTCTGAAAATAGATATTTATAGATATTACAAATCAATAATTTCAGAACAAGGTGAACATTTTCTGTTAAGAGTCAAATTGAAGGACCATTTGTCACAAGGAAACCGAAATGTTTGGTACAATTAATGCCATGAATTTCTAATCCCAGGCAGTTAAGCATGAATGTAATTCTATGAATTTTATTCAGACATGTTTAGTTCCTTTGCAGGCTTAAGTATTTTTATTTAAATTTTTTTTAACCAGCCATGTCCATAAATATCTATCCCAGATACATCTTTCCTCCCTCACCAGTAATAAATTAATTTCAGTGCATTTTACATTTCTTGCATTAAAAATACCTGCATTTACTAGATTGCCTTTTACTAAAATGAAACAACAAATTACTAAGTACACTCCATCTACCTTCTTCATGTCCTACAATATGCACAAAGCAGAAGCTTTACCATACATAATTTTAGAAGTGTACAGCCTGGTCTTTATCTGTCTTAGGAAGAAATCTTCAAGTTGACCCAAGTTCAGAAAATGCCCCTAAGTATTACTAACACAGATTCCACCTCCAATTAAATAAAAGCACAACTGCATCAATAATTGAATTTATGTATGCATCTATATATAAGCTCCAAATCAAATGGTTAAACATGTTAAACAGAAGCATAATGACAGATATAATTAGTTATTACTCCATTTAACTCCATCAGTAATGTTCAAATCTGGGTCAAGGCAGAATGAAAATGCCACCAAGAGCCTGCTGCTCTGTGAACCTGCCCGAGGCCACCACTTATTTACACATCAACCCACCACAGCCCTCTACACCCAGAGAAAAGGGGGATGACAAGAGATGGACTTTAATGTGGATGTATCCCTCAGCCCAGCCCATCTGACAGCACAGGATGGAGCAGAGGGACACGTGCATCCCAAAAATTGGTGCTGCAGGCTGGAAGGCTTTGCTATGGCACTGTCACTCCAGTGTTTGTGGCAAGATGGCATCACACAAGCTGACTGAAATATGAATGGCACAAGCTGGGTACACAGTTCTACTGTGACCTGTAAATTACATAGCCTGGACATTCTCTGCATATTTGAAACAACTCACATGAATTGGTTACAGAAAGGAAGCATTGAAGCCGTTCCACTGACAATCCCACAGCCAGGGAGTGACTCTCCCTTTCCCCAAAAACAAGCCTTGTAACTTGGGTTAAACAGGCACTGGCCAGGAGTCATTCCACAAAATTACCAACAGGATACAGGCACACAAACTCACATACTGCTACTTTTTCTTTCACTTTCAGAATTTACCTCATCAAAACCAGTATGTGTTACTCACTTCTGGGGATATCAGCCCTCCTGGTCTGATCTGCCTGAGCAATAGCAAGAAAAAGTATGCTGAAGTGGGAAAAAAAAATTCCCAAGAGTCTGCAGAATGCTAAAATCCAGCTGATAGTGCAACACAAATATGGCATGTGAGCAATAACTGAACACAGATCACCCCAACTGCATAGTCTCAGAAGGCCTGAAACAGAACCATCTTTTCTGTGGATTCAAACTCAAAAGAAACAACATTCATGGGCAGAAAGTCAAAAGATAGTGGATCTAAATCCCAGCTTTACTTGGTTTATCCTTTTTATGATCTTGAACATGTCTGAACTGTATCAGTCTCCCCCTTAACCTCAGATGATAATGCTTAGCCAGTTTTGTCCTGAGCTTTGTTATCAACAGACAAAGACTTTAAAGTTACAAGCAATCTTATCTATGCTTTCATTGGTAGTACTTAAAGATGAAGTAGCAAGAAAAAAAATCAACAATTTGCTTCCTTGGATATACGACTGACAAATGCCCCTCACGATTCTGATCCTCTTCCCCAAGCAGGAATGTGCTTTGCTAACAGCAGCTCCTCTTCCCTTCCCTGACACCACTGAGGTGACTCTTCCCCAGCTCCCAGGAGTCACTGCAATGAGCTCAGCCCCTCATGTGTGAGGAGTGTTTACATTTTATTCATTACAGCAAGCACTAACAGCCTGTGCAGGGATGCACTCGTGCCACCCCACTGAGCCAGAAGCCAGCTCACATCCCTGTTGTGAGGAGAAGACACTACAAGAAACCTTCCCCTCTTTTCTAAACACTGCAAGAAGGGCCTGGCCCAGTGCTGAGATGTCATTCTAAGTAAGATGGTAAAGCAAGGAAGCACTTCAAAGGCCACGAGATAAACCAGAACAAAACATTAAAAGCTCTCTTTCAGGGTCTACCCATTCACCTTACACACACAGAGATAAAATGTTTTCATCTGGGGCCTGATCGGATTTTTTGGTGTTTAACAAAAAAATAGAACATAATTTGTCACCACTAGATGAGTTTCTCAGCTTCGTTCAGCTGTGCAGACAGACATTACAGGACAGTATGAACTCTTCAGACTCCACTGAAAACGACAGTTCTAAACATTACTCGCCATTATTCCACCCCCAGGATTTCTTTTCTTTTTTCCCAGCAACAGCTTTATTTTTTTTAAACATTACCATTAGGACTGCCTGCAGATTTCCCATATGTCTCCCACATATGCCCCATATGTTACCTACACATGTAAATCCCCTACTAGCTTCTATGTGGTGCCCTCCAGATTGTACAGCCACAGGTGAATAGTGGGGTTTTTTAACTGAATTTCAATCTTTTAATTGAAGCCCCCATATAACTCTTTTCCTACTCCAATTTCCTCCCCCAAATCCTTTCTGATCTTTGTTTTCCTTGCCATGATACCCCATTATGTACTCTTGAACACAGACACCTAATTTTATACCCAGATGAATAAAACTTTGTTATACAAGCTGAACACATAGAAACAAACAGCTGAAACTGCTCCATACAGCTGCTCAGTTGTTTATTACAATTCTTTGGCATCTGTATGATCCACAACTGATTTATGTGTATATAAATATCTATAACTATACACTGTGTATAGAGGGAAGCCTATATTTACACAGACACTTTGTACATTGATGAAAATATTGAGGGCCAAGCAGCCATCAGTCTGTGAGCCTCTGATTAGACACAGGTCTATTGACTTTGTTATGGCTGCACCAGTTTAATCCACCTACTATGTAATTTATTGATTCAGATTTTTTAATGACACATGGCTTACAAAAACCAGTACCTAAGTCAAATATACCTTACATGAAGGAACCCCATTATTTTATTGTTGACCAAAGCCTATCTAACTACAGGCTGCTGGTAGGAGAGGCAGTCCTGCCCTCTTTGCAGCTTCTGCTCTGCCTCCCTCTTCCTCAATACAAAAAACCATTTTTTCTCCTGGTAGGATTAACTTTCAGCTCATCCCATAGCTACACAGTTGCTGGAGTCAACACAAGGGAGGGCCCAGAAAGTGAAGCCAGGGACTACAGAGAGAAAAAGAAACAGCACTCAGATTTTAAATTGATCTAAAATGGCACTACAATTTCAGTCAACTATAAAACCACTGCCTTGCTATGTAAAAATACAGGGAGCTACTTTATCAATCAATCAATTGATCAACGTTCCCACAGAGAGGCTCTGCTATTCATAAACTTCCACCAGCACTGATGGAAAATTTAGGATTCAGGTAAACCACTGTCTTCAACTGCATTAATTTAACACTTAACCACTGCAAAAACGGGTTTGAACATTCCACATTGTTTTACAAAGCTCAGGAATATTCTGGCTTTTAAAAAATATTAAGTATGTTTTTTTGAGAAATATTAGCATTATAACCAGAGTTTCTATGGCCTGGTAAAACAGCAGCACTTTCTCCTTCAACACTCCAGCTTCACAGTACAGCCCCACCTTTGTACAGTGAGGGCTGAAGAGACAGTAAAGCAGCAAGAGAGAGGAGAGAGAGGGACAGCACATGAGATGCTGATCCATTTTCCACAACACAACACCCAGTGCTTTTATTTCCCTAATCAGCAAACCCTGCAGGAAGGCTGGAAGCAGTAAGAAAGGAGGAAAAACGAATCCAGCCACTCTTCAGGCCTGCGTCTGATTCTGCACCAGCAAAACTCTTCCAGCTCACTCCAGTTTTATCCGTGGGATATTTATGATGGCTTTTTCCAGCCCAGTGTTTCTGTGCTTTGTGCCTATGGGAGTATCTTTACTTGTTAACAATTCTGAGACAAACACTACCTGCAACACTTGAACTAAATAAACTGCTGCACTGAACCTTTACTCAATGTATTCTAACGTCCACAGAATTTTATGTAATTCAAACTGATTTCAGAAAGTATCTCCTTGATAAAAACAGCCTTAGGGCTTCAGAGAGCTGTCATTGATCTCCTAAGTGAAAGCAGTCACATGTAGCTATTTTAACACCAGACAATTCACATATTAGGACATAGAAAACCATGGTCACTTCTCAGTTTTCTGAAGAATGAAAGTTCAACACAATTCAACACATGGGTGGAAGAAATCATAGCAGGTGCTGACTGACAGTGTATTTACAAATCCATATACTCAACACAACACTGAGAAAAGTCACACTAGGAATGGAAGGGGATGACTGCACTTGCAGCTTTTGTAGAACTCGGATGTACTCAGGATAGGACCAGACCCAATGGTGCTAAATATGTGAGAGCCAAAGAAATTTTCCTTACACTTCCTTGGACATTGTTATTACAAGCTGCTAAGATAAATTTCACAGAAGACTAGTGCAATTCTAGACTTTAGCTAATTCAAATTACACTGCCTACATTTTAATCAGAAACAAGGATTTACACCTCCTGCTAGAAGTATCATCAGAAGCCATGATACTTGGATTTGAACAATTATCCAGAGATTTTTTCAGCCCAAGATTATGTGAACTGTATCAACATATGTACCACTAAAGACTCACCTGATATTTGCAACAAACAGCTACACCTTGGAGCAAAAGAATAACCTTCAATCAGAAAGGTATAACACAGATGCACTGTAAACTAAATAAAAACTTACTAGAAGTATGCCAGCGCTGTGGTTTGTCTCTGTTGTGGAACCCAGACCTAAATAAACTGTTAAACACTTAGTGTAAAGGTATGCCAAACATTTCTCAGGACTTTGTTAAGGTCCCAACAAAGAGTCAACCTTTTTTTTGCAAAATGAGGCCTAGGTTAAATATTTTATTTGGCTCCTCAAGATGGACTGAGAAGTTGGGCACTAGCTCCAGATCAGCTCTTGGACTCACATCAAACATTACCCTGTCATTTATCCAGTCAGTCAAAACAATGTTTTCCATCTAAACCTTTAATGTTTATGTCCTGAAAAACTGCTAATTGAATCCAGTTCTTGAAATCCACTTTTTTGATCTATACCATCAAATTTAAAGATAATGAACAGAAAAGATAAGCATTGAACAGAGATTGCAGAATTAATCCCATAAACGTTCAAGCCAGAACAGAAGACTGCTAGTTTCATAGAGCCAAAGAAAATTAAGATTAAATTGCATTTGTCAGTTCGAGAATAAACTTTTAAAAACACTGAATATACAGATTCCTCTAATTCAAACAGTTTTAGAACTCAAGAGCCCTCAAATTGCTTTTCCAATCAGAAAGGGTAATCCAAACCACACAAAACACTTAAAACTACTCCTAGGCAAGAACTGATAACAGGTCAGCTGAATTAATAAAATTCATTGTTTTCCTTAAACATGTAAAGCTTCCTTACAACAAATGACCTGACATTAAACAACTCCCAATTAGCTACAGCAGAAAATACCTCAACTGGAGAAACAGGCCAGTGTTTCCTATAAACTTCCAATAACAGAACTGGTACTCAGTGCCTGCAAGAGCTGCTGACCCTGTAACAGCCCAAAAAAGACAATTCTGCCTTCATCCCATGCTCTGCACATTCCCTTCCTGAAATACAAGGTGACAAAAAACCCAAAAACATTCCTTGGGGTTGTACCTGCTTCATTTGGGGGTGACCACAGCGTGTAAAACCACAGACTGGTTCTGGTCACAATCACACTCCCCTCAACACACTGAGATTGTCACAGGCAGTTTCATTACATGCTTAATCCTCAATAAAAATAAAATATAAAACAGATTTGAATAAGAGTCAACCTGGTGAAAAAGCCTTTTCCATGAAAAGCATTTCCCATGCTTTTAAATAAGGCTACAGATCATTTTTAATGTTTCAAAGATAAGCAAGTCTGAGCACTCACTACTCAGGGAGAGAAAGTATCAAAGCACCACATCCACACAGCAATAAGATGAGGAGAAAGCTACAAAACACTCGGTAAAAACAAGGCAGCACTGTTCCATGCAGCAGTCCTCCATGAAAACCTCCATCTCCATGAAAACTAGATTACAAATCTAGTCGGAGTAACTCCAAAGTAAAACATAAGCAGATACATTTTACTTTTCTCATAAAAGTAACATACTTGGAAAAATCAGTATGAAAACACCTCTCTTTATCAGGCATTAAACTGGAGATATTTCTCACACACCTAAAGTAAATATAACAACTCTTTTAATATTTAAAAAAATATTTCTTTTGCAAGCTGCTTAGACCCACTACATAAAGATGAGTATTTACAGTGGAAAGCTATTCTTTTCTAATTGCTTACCTTCGTGTACTGATGCTTCAGGACACACAGTAACATTCATGTGCTGGAGGACTTAGAATACTTTGAAGAAGAGAGCTAGTCCCAAGTGTCCTGAATTATTTTAAAGAAAGCTCCGGCAGAATTTCCAATATTTTTTGCTCTGAACCTGTTTACTTGGGATTTTATATGGAAAAGGGCATAGTTTTAAGTATTTAAGACCAGAGTTTTTCCTTCCCAGCATGCAGGTGAACCGCTTTTATGGTATTTTAAAACATCAGAGGTCAAGTGGTCTTCTGGAGGAGGGCAGCACAAGGCACTTTACCCAAGAATTGTGAACAATCATAGAATCATGGAATATGCTGAGTTGGAATGGACCCACCAGGACGATCGAGTCCAGCTCCTGGCCCTGCACAGGACACCCCAAAATCCCTCCCTGTCCCTGAGAATGTTGCCCAAAGACTCCCCGAGCTCCGGCAGCCTTGGGGCTGTGATCACTGCCCTGGGGAGCCTCTCCAGTGCCCAACAGTCTTAGCTGAGGAAATCGCTTAAAAAGCCCAACAAAACAACTACAGTAAACAAACAAAGAGATCAAAACAGTTTCTTTCGAGTTTACACCAGAAGACGAAGGAAGAATACACAGCCAAGTTGGGGTGCGGCGCTGAAGTTCGCCCAGGCGGCAGCGGGGCCCGGGCCGGCCGGGCGGCGGAGCCCGGACACGCCGAGCCCGGGGCCGAGGGGAACCAAAGGGAGGGAAACCTCGCCCTCGCCTTCTCTGCCAGGCCCGAGGGACCGCTCCGGCCCCAGGTTCAACCTCAACGCCACCCGGAGGAGCCGCTCCCGCCCCCCGGC
>VYXF01006680.1:159529-182474 GCA_013397295.1 Polioptila caerulea | reverse complement strand
GATGGGAATGGCCGTGTGCTGGGGTCGGGAAGGATGGGAACGGCCGTGTGCTGGGGGTCGGGAACGATGGGAATGGCCGTGTGCTGGGGGTCGGGAAGGATGGGAACGGCCGTGTGCTGGGGGTCGGGAAGGATGGGGGGAATCACCAAGGTGGAGAGGATGACAGAGAAGTTGTGTGGGGGGTTGGGATGGGAAAATCGAAGGTGCAAATGGGAAAAGAGATGGCAGAAGAATTCAGAGCCAGGCTGAAATGCGTGGTCCCATCAGCAGGAGTGCTGCTGATCCAGGGCAGTATTCCTCGTGGACAAGGTGTGACAGCCCTGGAAAGTGATAAACTTTGGACCAATTTGGTTCTTATCTGCACTGTGTAGAAATCAGCAGTTGGGTTCTGTGAACTGCCATTTGCAGAATAATAATTAAAAAAAAAAAATGCCTTGCATCCATGCCATGTGGCCTAATTTAACTCCCACCCTGTGGGAAAGGTGACCCTCTCCAGAGTTTTCTCAGCTCTGTAACATACTTCCCATGAGGGGAGCTCCATCAAAGTCATGGGCAGCTTTCTGCAGGGACAGAGGGGCCTCAAGCTCCCAGGAAAGCTACAAAGGTTGTCAAGGTTAAGGTTGCTTTAGAAGTCTGAGCTAATAGATCACACACCTACTCCTACTAACAACCTTACTAATACTCATTTGGTCATGTCACTTTTCTGGCTTCTTCCTGCTGAGGTAACCTGTGAAGTATTATCATGTGGGTGCTCAGAGATGAGGATGCAGCCATGGATCAGGATGCCACATGGGATGAGAAGATGACCTGTGCTTCACCGAGTTCATCATGTGGCTTCTACACAGCCCAGGAGCTTCTCTCCCTGCAGTTGCACAGAGCTGAGCTGTAACCATGCCTGGAGTGGTCCCATCCTGACAGAGCTCAGAGCTTGGGCCTCGTTAATTCAAATCTGGGGCATGCAACTGATTTTTTTTTTTTTTTCCACTGAAGGCCTTGGAAGTGCAATTGGTTCTCGAAGCTTTCCTTCCATAAAATGTGACCTCTCCTACACTGTACGTGGGGACTCACTTCCTCTTCCTCCCCAAGTGTCCTGAGTGCCAGGTGGAGATTTCTAATGTTTCCTGCAGTGGTGGCACTGCTGTTCTGATGTCACTTCAGCAGGGAGCAGAGGGGTGCTGGGATCCCTTCCTTGGGCTGTGCCTGTCCCCTGTGCCACCAGCTGTTTAACACAAAGCTAGCAAATGTTAGACACCAACCTCCTTCACAGCACAGGCAGAGCACAAGGGAAAGCATTGGTTCAGTGCTTTGCCACTGGTTCAAAAGAAGAGAATTTGAAACAAAGTCTAAGCAGCATTTACTACAGAACATGGACACAATACCTCTACGGATTTTATAGCTTTATATTGCCCTGAGACAGTTAAAAAGTTACTTTGTAATGGTTACATAAATTCACATACACCCCAAAGACATTCCAGGTGTCCTGATTCCTGCATTAAAAAAAAAAAAAAAAGAGAGAGAGAGAGAATAAAAATGAGCATTTGTAATTGAAGGTTATTCTATTAAAGTTCCAATCTGTTACAAATTCACATAGATCATTATCCTTTTCTCAAACCAAGTATATAAAGCAAATGGCTGATGGTTTGCAAATATTGCAACATTACCTGGCCACTGCTAAACTGAACCAAAAAACAAAAATATAAAACTACTTTTCACATACTTAACATATTTCTAGATTTTTCCCAACACGATGATTATTCATTTCTGGGGTCTTGCAGTGCTCTTTGGACCCAACATTCAATAATTCTGATATAATTTGACAGAAACGTTTAATATTGTATTAAACATAGGATTCTTTCTACATGATCTTTTTCTAATGGATAACTAGTGTGTCAGACATTAATTGAAGTGCCAATATTTAAAAAAACCCCATTGGGATTAAATACAGTGTTTCATTGTTCAGTAGTTATATGAACATTTTAATGCTTTCATTAGAAGTGTTTTTAAAGGTCAGGAAGCATACTTGGTTTCAAACTGCTTTTCAGAAAGCAACTTGCTGAACTATAAATTATTCTAAGATTTTTGGACACGCTGCTCACCTTTCAGTGAAAACACTGTGATATATTGCAAGTGTTGGAGCATTAACTGACAGTCTGCATTTGGGTCAGCATATAAAATGTACTGTCTGCAGGATGGCTGCTACTGCTGTGCATTTTTCTTTAATATGTGCCACATTTGAGTTTATTTACTTAACTTTTAAACAACCAACATGACTGGAGCACTTTTACAAATACATCCCTGATACATTAGTGGTGTGGGACAGTCCTGTCCAGCAGGTGTGTATTTAACAGGGGGAGAAGAGGGGTTCCAGCTGCCATCAGCCTGGCAGGGCTGGGTCCCAGTAGGTCAGGACCAGCTCCTCTCAGGCCTAAGGTGGGGAGAACGACCTGGACCGGGCTGCCCTTGGGCACACAGAGGCCCCAGATGCCAACTGCTGCTCCCTCCCTTCTCTCTTTGTCCCAGGGGCACAAGGGCAGTACCTTGGGTGTCCCACAGGTGTTTGTGTCCTGTCCTATCTCCCAGTTCTGCTGGGAAATGAGGATTTTCACCCACTGCTCCCCTTCACTGAGTAGAACTGCCAGGCAGGATTTAAGCTGAGCAGCTCCATGAGGGACCAGTGTAAGATCTACAGGCAGCAGATGAAGGGAAGCCTGGCAGAGCACCAGGATGTGCAGCAGTGTAGGGGACCAAAGATGCTGACAGTCCCTGATGGCTGAAAGTGCTGCTTTCCCAACCAAGGAATCCCACTGGAATGTTATGATCCAGAGGTTCTTGAGCCAGCACTATCCTCCAAACTCTCAAAATATTCTCCGATTAACAGAAGCGACGTCTCGCTGATCCTGCTTTTGGTTTCAGAAGCCAAGAGTTCGCAGTAAATTGTGTCTTTCTGCAGTTCCATGTCAGGAGGTTTCACTCTGTGAGGGGCTGATCCTGTGAGAGGGACAAGCAAATGTCATTGGAGCTGCTGACAAGAGCCCCCTGCTCTGCATTAAAAAAAAAAAAAAAAGCAAGGCTGGTGTCACTGAGCAACACATCCTTTCAAGATGAGGTAGCTCACTGGGATCCGCAGGGATGGGAGTGCCTTGCATCACCCTGCAGATCATTTTGGATGACAGCCTTGCTAGAATTGGGAATTCAATCCAGCCTTCTTCAGCCAGAGCTTCCCAAAAGCACCACCCTCTAAAGGACAGGCGGAAATGTGTAGGGAAGGGGCAAGGTCAGGTGTCTTTAGGACACTGACAGGGTTGTTGAAGAATCCACACAGAGAAAACAATGTAAGAGTTGGTAGCATTATGATATCATATCAGTGGTGTTGGTGTCATATGAATGAAACTTTTGAAGAAGTATTTAAAAATGCAAAAATTTCTTCTGTTCTATGGCTGCACAAAAAAGGGGCTTTTTCTTGAATTAGCCAAGAGGAAGAGAGAGAAGGTTTTGCTTTCACAGATAGTTCTGGATTAGGATTTAGTGGTTGTGGACACTGGGAAATGTGTACAAACATCTTTAACCAAGTAGTGTTCATTTTCAGAAGATGGTTGTAGTTCATTTTTCCGAGGTGAGGTCCTCCCCATCTTTAGGAATGGAAGAGTATACAGGAAACTCATTCCTTTGCATGTGGAATGTGTTCACAGCAAATAGACATTTAAAAATTACATTTTATTTCTTTCAGTATACAGGTTTAATCATGGCACATTCCTTCAGCAGTAATGAGAGCTGGCTGGTATTATATCACATTCTTCCCCAGCTTCTGTAATGACATCAAGAAATCAAGAGAGCTCTGCCCCTATTATGATTTTGTGAGTCAATTAAAAGGCTAAAACTATTCTCCTGAGACCATTTTAAAAAATAAAGATATTTTAAATTATCTGGATTGTATTTACTTCTACTAGTCATCATGTACCTAATTTCCCAGAGCATGACATGGGAAAATTATAGACACCACTCCTGAAGATCATGGAGTTAAAGATGAGTTGATCAGTAGAGAATTACACCATATCCTCTTTCTCTGTGATGTATTTCCACTGCATGTATCACTGATAATGCTAAATGCCTATTTTGCCACCTAATGGTGTAGTTTTGAGAAACAAAGTATATTAGCAGATTACACCAAGGCAACCTCAAAAATTTGTAAATTTTTCAGGTTTAATTTCATCTAGAAAGAGATACATGGGAAATATTTATGAAAGTCTGTTTCCTTTCTTATCACATCAGAATTTTTTTCTTTTTTGGGTAAAGCTCTGTTAATGTGGCAAAAAAAAAAAAAGAAAAATTAAATTGTGAAGAATGATGAATGTTTCTACCAGCAGTTTTCTCTGCCCCTTTGTTAATTTGCCTGATTAACTCATCCTTTCCTTTCAAAACATTCATCAACACCTTTGCTTGCAAAGGGCATCATTCTCCTGGCCTGCCTCTTTGGCACAGGTTTTTCTTCTAAACCTTCCCTAAGCCAATCATAACTTCTTACTGTAGCCAAAGTACTTCCTGAATTCATTGTAGATCCATCACATTTTTTGTCCTGGTCCTGAATGGAATTCTGTCCTCCACGAGGCTTTCTGCCACATTCCCTGCTGCTCTTCTGTGCTAAAGGAGCAAACCCTACTGCAGTCAAGTATAAAATGCTTCTGCATTTCAGGAATGAAGATGAATTTCACTTTGTACAAGATTCCTTTATTCCCTTTGCAGATTATCCAAATTGCCAGACTGGAGGGTTATTTGTGTTTCTGCTGAATGGCACAAACTGCATTAAAGCATTGAGATGATAATGCCTAAATATCTGGTTTTACTCTGTCTCTGTTGCTGCTCAGAGACAAGGAGAGTTAACCCAGCAGTGGAAGACAAACCTATCAGAGCTCTGGGATGAAGAAACATGTCTAGACAGGGGCTCTGCTTCTCACTAAGGCTCCCTTTGGCCTGCAGAGACAATGTTTATGCAAGAAGTCAAGAATCAAGCCATTTCTCAAGCTGGAGCTGGAGATGAAGCTTTTCAGGAGAAGAAACTAGGAAGGAAATCTCCACCCTTGTGCTGGCTACTGCAAAAGGGGACAGCAGCTTGGAGCAGAGACACCATGGCCCTCTGAGACAGGATGTGTCTTGGGGAAATGATGTGTCTCTGAAGGGAAATGACTGCAGCTGTGGCTACAAAAAAAATGCACGAGCTTCCATATCACAGGATTTTCCAGTGGTTAGTCACTAAGATAACTTCTAAGTCCATCCATCCAGAACAGATTAGTAACTGCTGCACAGATATTCCATGCAGTTCTCTAGCCATGTTATTTCCTCATCATGTCCTGCAGGACAGCAGAAGAAGAAAAGGGAGATTTTAGAGACAGGCATTGAACATGGAATGAATAGATGTGTTGCATCTTATTACTTGACAGAGGCTGAAATCCACTTTCTAAGAGGGGTATATCTGTCGTGAAAAACCATTTCCTGGTGCCTGGGCAAAAGGCTGGAGGTGACATCTGTGTGCCAGCTCAGCCCTTGTCTAGCTCATATCCCCCCTTTTCTCTGCTGCAGGATGTGTCTCACAGCCCAGAACCCAGTGGCAGGTGCTGCACAGCATTTTAAGATCCCAGCACACAGGGCAGAGCCCAGCTTCAGTTTTCAAGCACAGTGATGTGTCTTAGGCTTAAAATACATTCCCTGGCTCATCTTGATTCAAAATCAATGAGACTGCTGATTAGAAGTACAAAATCAGCCTCCAAAAGTCTTGAGCCTTAAAAAAGGTCTCTGTCAGAAGAATATTTCCTTTATTCTTCCATGATTTCCACTTATTTATCCATAGGACACTATCAATAATACAATTTCTTTTCCAGACTCTTGGACAATTGGCTTTGTCAAGTGCTTTGAGAGCTACATGCTAAATATTCCAAGTGAAATTACAGAGGTTTCCTGAAAAACCATGTTCCCTTGTGCAACTGCTCTGTTCAACTTTCTTGCTTTGTGTTGTGAATGAAGCAACTGTAGAATCTCATCTTTAGATTTCCTTGGCTGATACAAAACAGGTTCCTAGAAGACCTTACAGAAGACAGTTAGAAACAGCCTCCTCTGAGTGACATGCATCAAGAACTTTGTTTACTACTGTCCACATCTATCTGCAGATAGTGTCTGATCCAACCTGACACAGTGTGTATTGGCCCAGAGCTCACACAAATGAAGTGTTCTGAGGAAGAATCTCAGCCCAAGTAAGTATTTAAAGAGTTGACATACAGCACTGTTTGAAACAAGCCACATTCTTTAGCCACTAAAGGAATATCAAACCTTCTCCAATCTTTCTTACTCCCTTTGACCCAGCATCAACTTGAAATAATTGTTTTGTCATCTGCAAAAGGGGAGCTGTAAAATGCCCTATATTGCAAATCTCTGAGTTTTAATTATGGTGGTGATGCTGAGAGCAGGGTGCCACTGCCAGGGATGCCAGGGGCTGACTCAGCCCTGCTGCTATAAACTCACCCTCAGCCACTGGTGATCAGCAGAGATGCTCTGGCAGGTTCTTACAGTGTTAAATCAGCCCTTGGTCTGCCCAGGTAACACCCAGCTTGCACCACAAACTCTGCATTGTGCTTGGGAAGAAGTAACAAATGTTCTGTGATGCACCTTCCAGCCACACAGCCATGGCAAGCAGAGCAGCTTTCCTGGCTCTCCAAAAGCCCTGGAACATTTCTGATAATCCTTAATAATCTGGCATTGTTAGCCCGTTCTCACTGGCCATCATGACTTATCCAAATATCCAGAGATGAATGTTCCAAGCTGTACAGAATTCCATGTGTCAGGGCTTACAGTGAGGTTTAAGAGGAGCAATTTATCCCATTCTGTCCTCTCGAGGGACTGTGGCTGTTAGAGACAAATGCAGCTACAGATAGGCAAGAGGCTGGCAGCAGACTCCTCTCATGTTGGCAGGGAGAGCATCTTGGGGCAGTGTGAGCCACTTCAAAAAGCCCCCACCTCATAGCTGTGATTCTCTCTGTTTCTTCAAGCAAGTGGAAGTTATTCCATGTGTCTCACTCAAGCTAGTTACAAAGATTTCCATTCAAGAGATGAGATTAATTCCAGGAAATGTCTCAAGTTACAACAATATTGTGTAGTCCCTACAGGTAGCTGAAGCTGCAAGGTTCAAACCCCAAAATAGCTCACAAAGCATCAGCCCCATGGGATGATTATTTTCTGCCATGGGGAAGCAGGCACTAAGAGTCAGATGAGCTGTCTCAGGCTGTGCAAACCACATCTACTCACTGTTCTGGGAATTGCTGAAAGGAGCCCAGGCTGTCCAGCTTTGGAAACATTCTTTGTCTTACATGAAGTCTGGAGACATTTATAAACATGCTACATGAAAACTAAATCTATAAATAAGCTCAGTCATGACACAAAAGCATTTGCAGTTTCAATAAGCTCAACAATCCCTTTCTTTTAAAAGAAATCTTATTCTGAAAACCTTCTGAACTGCAGAAATACCTAATCTATCCACAGGCTGTACTGGCTTCTTTTGTGCTTTCTTTTAACAGAATCACCCACAAGTCCACTGTGAAATCAATTTGAGAGGATTTAAGATAAAGTTACCTCTAAAATGTTTCACTTTAAAAGTTACAAAGCAAGCTTTTATGCCAGATAGGAACAGCATAGATATTTATGTAGGTTAGTGGGTCTAGTGAAGAGCTAAAAGTAACCAGTACAGCAAAATCTGTCACCATGGATCTTGATAGTTCCTTTATTCCACTCTTGAAACCCTTTAAAATAGAACTGGAGGAAAGGTGGTTTTCTCCTTTTCCTTTTAGCATTAGAACTGAGGGGCAATGTGTTTAATTAGGCAATGTGTCTAATGAATGATGGGAGGGCTTGGCTCTTCAATCAGCTGTAATCACCCTGCAAGCAGGCACATCCAGCCCCTCTGTGCACAGGTTCTTATTCACTGAATGCAAAATTCAGGGGTTTTTGAGCAAATGTCATCTCCCATTTGTCCTGCAAAGTACTGCACAGTTTGATTGCTACAAATTTCACAAGCATTTGGATTATGTTGCTAGAAAGACATTATGTTCCAACTTGGGTCTAATACACAGTGGGTTGGCTGTGAGGAAGTAAATTTACCCTGTAGTTAAAATGGTTTTTGTTGGGGTTTTTTTATGTCATGTTTATTCCTGGGTTGCTTTTTTCTGTTTGTAACTACAGCACACTGAATTCTGAGGACAGCTGCAAACCCACTGTGCAATATAGCAGATCAAATTTTGTGTTCTGCAGCAGGGTAGGATATCTGCATGTGCTTTTGGTTGTACTGAACAGAAAAGTTTTCAAAGACAATTGGGATGAAAGCTGCAGGAGTGGGCTAATCTGATTTTTCTCAAGCCATTTCTAGGATCATTTGCTATTAAAATTGAGTTTATTAAAAATTATGAGGTCCCCATGGAGTCTCCCTCAATCCTGTCTGTTTTTCCTTTCTGAGTTAGTTTACATCTTGAAGAGTTGTTACCACTCCCTTTTTGCTTACATTTTCCTTCCTTAATCCCTGTCTGGCCCCAGACTGCAGGTGCTGATACACACTTCAGCACAGATGGGGTAATAGCTACATAAAACAGTGTTTGTACACAGATGAAGAATTCCTGCTCCATTCAAGTCAAGTTTGCAAAGCAGTTCTTCAGAAGTGGAATGTGGCTGTCCTGCCTGTTCCATCCCCCTCCCCTTATTTCCCTAGATTGGTAATGTTATCTCTCTTATAAGTTATACTAACTGCAGCAATGGAGGTTTTTTAGCCATTAGGGGAAAGGAAATGACATATGGAGAGAATTCAAGTCCCTCCTCATTCCTAGAGAGTCTATCCAGAAAGTCAGTGTGCTGAGCTCCATCCAAGTGTCATTTCCTGCTCAGAATTGGGAAGGGGAGCTGGAGGTGGGAGGAGAGATGGATACGTAACATTAAATTGCTGCTTCTGATTAACAGTACATTCTGCACATGATTTCACAGTATTGCTTTGAACAGAACTGAGCCTCTGCAGCCCAAATATGTGTAACAATCCACTGATGAAAGAGTTATTGTTACATCTGTTTCACATAATGGGTAAAAATGAAGTGATTGGGATGGTGGAAATGTGCTTTGGAGATTACTGAAGATTTTCTGATAACTTTGTACCTCCAATCTCCCATATGCCCACAGAGCATTATTTATACTCCTGGTGGTACAGCTATTTTACCACTGTGAAGGTGCACACAAAGCAAACTGTTACAGAGAAAACGTTAGGCAGCTTTCCACTATTTTATATACATATATATAAATATATAAGTGTATGTATGACCCCATGGATCCCATGATTTTTATATGTATACATATATATATACAAAAATAAATAAATCAGACCTTCAAAAGATGACTCCATGATTTTCCTTTCACACTGCAATGTAAATTGAAAAAGACATGAAATAAAGGAGAATGATTCCTCATTGCACTGCCTCTTTTGTTGACGTTGCAGTTGTGATCCAAACTCCCCCACAGTGAAATCAGTGCCACAGATTTTGCTTCAACATGTCAGTCAATTGAAACTCTGTTCCTGATATGTGATTTACACATCACTGCTGGAGCTGGCCCCTGGTTTTATTCAAATGACCAGCACAACATTTTAATGTGCTCAGACAAGTTGTGCTTGGTAAGAATTAACAGGGTTTTTCTCCATCCTGCTTTATTTTTTCTTTCCCCTCCTGATCCCTTTAACTCCCAACTTCCCTCCCACTAATGACACTCCCCAGGGCAGTGGGTGAACTGCAACCTGGAAAGGGGCCCTGGCTCTTCCACGAAATCTTCTGGCTTCTGAGGAAGAGTGTCCATTTCCTGGAGCCAGTCTGAGACAGACAGTGCTCTGCAGCCAGGAGCAGGACTGGAATCCAGTGACCCTTAATCCATAGGAAGTGCTACGAAACTCACAGCAAATCAATTCTCCCTCAGCTGTCCACAGGCTGAGTTTCTGCCCACCTCGTGTCAGTGCCATTCCCTGGATCAGTGAGGAGGAAGTGTTTTACAAACACAACAGACAACTCTGCACCCACAGAGTGGAATGTTCTTGTGAATGGTTTTTCCCAAAATTTCCAGTTTTGGGGGGGGGCACCCCTCTCAGCCAAAGGAGGGGGTCCCCTACTTCCCTCTTAGTCTTTTTTCCTAATTTTCCTCTGAAGGCTGGAGGATTAATGTGTTTCCTGTTAGATTGCAAGTGAAAGTCCTAACATTTTCCTCTATGGGTCAAATATAACTAAACACAATTAACCTTCATTAATTAGCTCAGTTTTGACTAATAGTGCCTCTTCCCCAATTTACATGCTTTCCAAAGTTTAGACCTGCACTTAAATCCACATCATACCTTATCACAACAGAGCTTCAATGCTCCTGGGATAATCCCATACTCAGCAAAAGGATAACTGTGACCAGAAGTACCATGGGTTAACTACAGGGACAGCATCAGGATTCCCAGGCTCCAGGTGAATTCTGCCAGCAACTTTCTGAATGTCTGTGGATAACTTTCTTGTGTCTCAGTTTGCTCTGCTGTAAAATAGATTTAGAAACAGAAGAGATCTGTGAAATATTGTTGGGTAGTGAATTCCTTTTTCTGCAGAACTACAGCTGCTTCTTGCTGCTGATACACCACTGGGTTCTGTGCAATCTAAATCATTCTGGATAGAGTAGCAGGAAGCAGCTTTGCTTAAGAGAATATTTCAGTCTAATTCACAGGAAAAGAAAAAATAGACTTCTAGTGATTTAACCATTTGTAATTTTCCCACAGTTTAAGCTGTTTTTCCTGCAGGGGGGAGTAAACAGATGTGCTACTGAACTGCAGGACAGCAAAGTCCCAGCTCTCATTCCAGAGCCTGGCACCTTGGGGAACAGCAAATGGAACAATCAGCCAGACAGCATCTGCTGCCCTCAGAATTTCAGAGGTAGTTATGTTTGCTGAGATCTCAGACTGCAATCTTGCCATCACTCCACAGATAAAATAGCATTAGCAACAACTGCATTCCAAGCCCGTTGATGTCAGCAGGGGTCTGTTATTGTTGCTCTCAGCACAGAGGAGTTGGCAGACTGACACACAGGCCAGCAGACATCGATTCCAGCCCTTGTCCTGAATGAGGCATTTGACAAATAAAGAGGACGAGTTCTTAAATCTGACTGGGACATGCACAAAAAAAAAAAAAAAAAAAAAAAAAAAAACCCCAAAAAAACCAAACCCAACAAACTGAAAACCAGGAGCAATAACAATTCTCCTCTTCCTTTTTGCTCTTACCCCTTTTTTGAAGCTAGAGACACAGCCTCATGGGTGACTGTGGTCCTAAACTCAGAAATAGTTTGCATTTTCTTAGAATAAGGAGTGACTCACCCCAATCACTTACTCATAATCAATGTAGATTGTTGCTTGTGGAAATACATCCTGCCAACAGGGCTCATTGGTGGATAGGCTGAACACATTTTTCTTGGCTAAAAACAAAATCTTGGGTCCCAGAAAGTTAATTATTGAGCCACTGAGCTGTCAGGCCTCTAAAGATTTTGCAGTGTTCTATTATTAAATCAAAATATTGGGTAAATCTAGAACAAGTAATTAAAAAGAAAATAAAAAAGAAAGAAATAGAGATAACACAACTGAACAAGTGTTCTGCTTTTACTATATAAAGAGACACAAAAGCCAAATTAATTGTTTTTTTAGCATATGCAAATAAAGGAGTTGTGTTTTGAAGTAACAGTACTTTGATTTTAAAGGGGCTTTTAAAAGGTTGTGCCACATATTCGATATTTAACTTGGCTAATCACTCGGGAGCTAGCACACAGATGTTCTGTGTAACCACACCGAGTGCCCCGGAGCTGTGGCTCGGTGTTTTTATTCGGAAAATGGAGCAGATCGCCCCGGAGCGCTCCCGGCGGGGTTATCCCACCTCCGGCACCGCCCTCTGCCGGCCCCCGCGCCGCTGCACAGCGCTACCAAAGGGGCACTGAGCCCGCGGGTCCGCACGGCTCTGCTCTGCCAGCCCCAGGCAGCAAACAGGGCAAGGAACGACTCCTCCGTTAAAGCTGACTTTAACTCATTAAAGCATAATTGCTTTTGCACAAGTTAATTCTTTCAGTTCTCTACAGCCACACAGAAAATCATGATTTTCTAACTGATGCTTTTATGGCAAGGGTGGAGGCTTGACAGCAGAGCAAAGGACACAGGAGGCTTTCATTGCAGGTGCATTAAATGCCCTGTTTGCTTGCTTTTCCCCCGGCAGAGTAAAGGCTCCAGCATTGCAAGGCAGGTGATCCTGTCCCCTGTGACAGGTCCAGCAATATCAGACCAATATCCCCTGGCAATCCCAGGGGAGCTGTGGGACCTGTGGTGGCACTGTCCTCCCTTTGGCACTGCCCACAGCTGCTCCCAGGGGCCCTGCGTGCACCTGCAGCCTCACCCTTCGGTGCAGGGGCAGGTAGGGCTGGGAACAGAGCACAGGCACAGCTCAGCCTCTTCAGAGACACCCACAGTAAGGCTTAGTCCATGCTACAGCTTTCTGGGAGTTAAAGAAAAACAGTTGAAGTGGTACAGGCCAAAGTATGAAGGTCATCAGGAATCAGTTCTGTTGGTGTGGTTTTTATAAGCCAGTCTCCTTTGTGACAGGTAAAATCTGCAACCACTGCTGCTACAGCAATGACATCAATGTGTCACCAGGATCACTTTCTGAGCTGGATGCAGGAACTCAAAGAGCTTCAACAGCCCAGCAGGACAATCATTATGGCAGTGACTCACAGAGATAGCTCTGCACAAAACAGTGCTGTTGCTAAGAAGATGTATTGGACTGTAGATAAATTATCTGCTGCCTTTTGTAACTTTATCACAGTCCAGCAATACACAAGCTCCAGAGAGGTCCCAGGCATGGATGTCATCACCAGCCTGCAGTCAGGGAGGGAACCATTTGCCAGTAAGTGTGGGATAGGGAGCAGCAGACCTGCCCCACACTAATAAAAGCAAGAGTGACATCATCTACATCAGCAGTAACCCATTTAAAGAGATCTTTGTTAGCAGCACACAAGAGTGAATTCTTCATGAAGCACACCTGATCTTCCATGGGTTGCCAAAGAGTTACACCCAAATCCACTTTTCTATGCATCACATCTGCACTTCAAAAATCAACTTGGAAGCACACAAAAGATGACTAATACAGGAGACAAAACCAGATTCTTCTATGAGGCTCACCTAGCAGAATAAAGGGGTTATTTTTTTAATTTTGTATTTGGGTTTTTTTTATTCTACTCCAACAATAAAGGTGGAAGCAAAGCCAACGGGAACTCTAGGACAATTGCCTACATATCAGAATTTTCCCCCTACCTTTTACTAATAAAGCAGCATGCTGTGGTCCAATTAAATTACATTTATGAAACATCTAGCCCTGAACTCTGACCTCTCCTGCACCATCAGAGGAGCTAGAGCCACTCAGTGAGTGAGCTGAGACAGAGTTGTTCCAGTACATATGGGAGGTTCAAGTCAAATAGCTCAATCCAAGTTTTTCCAAAAAGCTGGAAAACAGAACTACAGATCTTCCTCTCCACTCAATACTCTTACCCCTCCAAACCTCATCCTGGCACAACCTCTTTGAGGGACAAAATGGGTTCCTGTAAGTAACGACTTCAGAAATTAAGGGACAGATGACTCCAAGACAAAGCATTCATTTTTGCTCTCTAGGGCAGGCAACTGCTTCAAAGCATTTCCTATGCTCTATCCTAAGGGTACCTGAACATGTTAGAACTGGTTAACTGCTGTACTTACCTCTCCTCCAAACTATTACTTACAGTTAAGTAGCACTACTAGTCTTTAAATATTTCAAGAGGCTGAAGCTAGTTTAACTCAGTTTTGCACAGGGTAAGATGAATCAGATTTCTATAGGAAGTACCTGGAGAGAAGTAGCATTTCCTCAGTCCTGTAATAGAAGGCTGCTGTGTGCAGAAATCAGAGCTTGGAGTGACCAAGTGTTTTAAACCCACCATCTTCAGCACTGGATCTCTCATGGTTTAGACCTGCATTCATGCCATTATCTATTTTTGACTAAGTTTTCCAATCAGTCAGCTTTTAACAGAGCAACTGACACAGTTCAATTTGATGTACTGATAACACTTTATTGAACTTCAAGTAAGTCTTCCTTAAAAGCCTGTTCAGTGTATTTATTACTGCAACAGGTCATGTAGAAGAGGTTAGGGGGAGGCCTGCAGAGCAATGGCTCAATTCTTTTTGAGAGGCCTGAATTGCTCACAGGCATTCTTTCCCCGGACAAGGACAGAAACAGGAAGTATTTACAAGGATATCTCAAAGAATGAGAATTTCATTTAGAAACTCACAGATATATAGAGAGTTTGAACTGTTCAAGTATATTTCAGTTGGACAAAGTGCTACAGGACACAGAAAAACCAGTAAAGGCAAGAGGAGCTATTAAGACAAAGAGGTGGCAGTCATTTGTGTGCTAAACCACTTGTAGGCGGTTGCAGTATTTGTAAGACCTAGAAGTTAAAAGAATTTGGTGTACTGTCCTGTATTTGGAAAGTGTAGCTCTCAGCAGTAGAGTCTGGTACAACATTTTGGTCTTCTTCCTCCTAGAAGGAAAGAAAAGAAGAATGTTGAAATAGCAGTAGCATTTGAATCTAGTAGTCCGTGTTGGAATAGAAAATAAAAGTGGAAGAGACCCCTGAAGCCACTTACTTCTGCTGAGAAATATTTCTCAATGATGGTAGATGAGGCTCTGTACACTTGTTCATTTTCATGTGACTGGAGAGCTTCAATTCTGTCTAGACCCCCACACTCCTCAATCATGAGGCAAAGCTTTTCAGTCTCATTAATCTTCTCAGCAGCCTGCAACAGAAAAATGTGGAATAACCTCTGGAAAGATATATGGCAGCAGCTACTGGAGAGCCATTAGCAACATGGACAACAATCAAGAATACTGCATATCCACATACCAAGAAGATGTTGGAAACTGCATCCAGAATAACAAGCACAGTTTTGCTGTCTTTAGTTGAGAGAAGATTCAGTAGGGGTTCAAGAACACCAGCCTGAACAAGGTACACGATCTGGTCAATTGTTCCACCACTCGTGTAGTTTGTCACAGCCCACACAGCTTCCTTCTGAGATTTGAAATCCCCCTGCAAAGGTAAAAGCAGAGTGTTTGAACACAGAGAAGTAATAGGAAAAGGCTCAACACAGTAAATATAGGCTTTGTTTACCTTCCTCAGAATACCAATGAGATAAGGCACAAGACCGTGGTCTACAACTCGCTGGATCTGATCCTGACGCCCAGCAGTGATGTTGGACATCGTCCAGGCTGCTTCTTTCTGAATGTTGTTTTTATGATGAGAAAGGAGACTTGGAAAGACAGCCAGTGCTCCTGAGTCAATAACAATCTGTGTCTGCTCATCAGTACCAGTGACAATATTTCCTATGGCTCTTAGTGAAGGAGTCTGAAATCAAGATGAATGGAATACTTAGGAAAATTGCTCAAAACCAGATGAGATTATAGCAAACATCGCTATACTTCCTGGCCATCCCCTCTAACCTTCCTAGTTAACAGCATGACCTATGTACAATGGGGTTTGGGCACCTTGTTAGCATTCCACAGGCAGACACTAATGTCTGCGTGCAGAGACTGCATGCACACCTTCCAAGGCCAGTCAGCAAACAACCACCCATGACAGAGTTTAGGGAAACTACATGCTAAATACTAATGCAGTTTTTTTGTGCTCTAATTATAGTGTGCACAGAGCACACTTGTGAACACCGTCCCTAGAATTAGGATCTGCAACAGCAATTGAAAAGCAAGCTTTAGTGAATGTTGACTGTTGTGCTGGCCTGTGAGGTAAATCCAATGATTATATAAAGCAGCTTGATAGCCATCAGCAGCAGCAGTCTGTGTGGTGTAGGACAGCACCCAGGCAGGAGAGAAACTGATGTCTCACTTCACAAAAATTAGAGCAGGCACCTGACTCATGTGTGAAAAGAGCCCTTCAGTTCCATGGACACTACTCTCCCTAACTGCAGCTCTAGCCATGATTCAAATCAAGCAACAGCAGCTTGCATATCCAACCACTTACCATTATTGGCAGTTCACTACATCCCAGGAGTCTCACAAGCTGAGGCACCAATCCAGTTTTCACAACAACTTCTATCCTGTCATTGGAACTGTCTGTGAGGTAGGAAATAGCCCAGCATGTGTCTGCCAACACCTCAGGGTCATCGTGGTGCAGGAGCCGGACAAGAGTTGGAAGGATCTGCTGGATGGCTTCTATGGGAGGTGCAGGGTTCTTATTGCGACACAGGTTTGAGAGGGTCCACGTGACATTGCGTAAATACCCAGACTGCAATGGTTGAAATAAATGGTTAGCAGCAATAGTTCAGCTAGGTTCTACTCAGTAAGTGTGACTTGAATCACTCTGCACACTTACAGCCAGGGAAGAGAGGTCAGGAACAGCAAGGAGACTCAGCAGTGGTTCAATTGCACCATATTTAATAACCAGGTCCCTGTAGGAAGAGCCATCCCCTGGAAAAAAAAAAAAAAAACCAAAACAGTGAAGACCAGAAAAAAAGGGATAGAAGACGAGGGAAAAAGGTTTTGTTTCTGTGTAAACAGAACCACTGTTAATTCTTTTACTCCTTAAGAAGGGCTGGATAAAATAAGAAAGAACAAGAGGACAAAAGGACACTACTGCCATGGTGAAGTCACACGACAAGCATGTTCAGTTAAGCCACTGAGCTTCATCTTTTGTGTTGGAAGAAGTAACATTGAGTGTTTTCTATACAGCTTTTCCTAAGGGTTCATAACCATGCAGGGTCTTTGTTTCTTTGGAGACAAATTTAAGCCCTATACTAGAACAGAGCTTTCCCCACAATACAGGACTTGAAATGCATTATAATCATCAGCTGCATGATTGGGTGATACAGAATAATGCTGATGGCATGTCAGAGTTTGACTGAGAATTCTATTGCAAGGTATAATAAATACCTTACAATTGATTTTAGAACTCTAAGGACAAACTTAAAGCAAACCTCAATCAAACAAGGCTTTTAAACAGATAATATTCTTTGTGTGAAGATTCACTTTCTCTAAGGCACAGCCATTGGGAACCTTAATACAGCAGGTACAATATTTAACTATATTATTTATTTTGACCATTTTTTAAAGACTGGATCCAACACTGGCAGATCAAGCAATCCTAAGAGAAACTTCAGTGTATCAATACTTATCAGCAAGAAGCTGTTTCAAAGCAAGGAATATTGGCCATCACATACACAATTATTTGAGTCACTGCTTCCTGCCTTTCCCCCTTTTAGTCAACACAGAGCAGAGCTCATTGCTGAGTCACAAAAACACTGAGATGTCTAAGAAAGGTTTGTGTTGTAGCATGATTAGAGACCCATCAAACCTGAGCTGAAATTTGGAAGCAGTGCCCACAAAACAACCCATAGGCTGTGTCAGGCATTGCACGAGGTCTGAAGACAGTTTCCTGCAGCTTGCACTGCAATGCAGGACACGTCATGACTGGAAAGCTATTAGGGCAGAGCACAGGGCATGGCACAGCAGGAGTGATGCCCTCCCACATCAGACAAGGACACAGGTGTGAATTAGGGCTGTGCAGCACATGGACATACCTGCAATGTTCCCCAAGGCCCACACAGCCTGCTCACTGATGTGAGTGTGTGGAGAGGCCAGCAGGGAAATGAAGGCTGGAATTGCCCCTCCATCCACCACTGCCCTGGTTTGCTCTGACGTGCCAGAGGCGATGTTGGTGAGTGCCCAGGCAGATTCAAACTGGATGGGACTGCAGTCTGCCCTGCCCAGGAATGAGACGAACTTCGGGATCAAACCAGCCCGAATTATGTTGTCTATTGGGGGTTGCTTCTCTCTTGAGAGGAGTTTCCTAAGGAGAAAGGCAAACAGGAAGTATTATTTTTGCCTGCAGACATCTGAACAACAAATTAAAGTCTTAAAAGCACCATGTAAAAAAAAAAGTTTAGCATTGTCTTAACCTTCAGAGAAGGCAACACAACACAGCACAAAAGGGAAATGCAGACAAGCTTGTGAACACTGGGTTTGGCATGTCTTCTCTATAGAGAGGTTCTGTTCAGACTCTGAAGTAAAGCAGATCTGCAGGAGTCATAACACATCTGAGCTGCTAGAGGCTTCTCAGCAGAGAGAAGGTAATGTCTGCCAGAAACAGCACTGCAGCCATATGCAAGCTTATTAAAGGATATTTTAGATTTGGAAGGAGAAACAAACTTGGCAGACTTCAAACCCCAGTCATCTTACTGTTCACATTATTCTAAGGTGGCTCACCACACATACATATCAGACCTAAGTGTTAACACAGTTTAAAAGGTACCTTACTCTACTATAACAAAGGGTTTACTATAATTACTCCTTCAAATCTAAGGTGACTACTGTTAAGTTTGCCACCACTAGAGCAAATTAATTCTTCCTGCTAAAATATTCAGGCACTTTAAATATTCAAAAGCCACGTGATTTCAATAAAATTATGCCTAAGTTATGGGTACCTCAACATTGTGTATAAGATGCTATTTGTTGAAATACTGCCTGATACGAAAGACATAAGCAGACACTTAGGCTCACAATTATCTCACCTCACCTAGTTATTGGCTTGCACAGCTGAGTTGGTTTCCTCTGAACTGCTTACCTGGCAGCTTGAGTAGCCTGTAGCTGAAGCTCCATATTATTACTATTGACTCCTTTGACTATTTCTTCAACTGACCAGTGTGCCAAAACCTGTACAAGAAAACATTACTTGAGTGCTTTGCTGGGACAGGCACGTGTATTCCTGGCCACAGGGAGCTCTTACACAACACCACGAACAGGCCCCAATTTACAGCCACTTCCCTTAGAATCACCACCAAGTGATAGTTCAAAACCTCATCAGCTTCAGCTACAGTTATCTGAACTGCTGAAAGCTTTTTTAACCGAGTGCTTCATACCAGTTACACTAGGTTTAAAATATAGCTGCAGCCAGTTGTGTATAGGAGTGCTGTTTGTTAAAGGTGATAATACAGGCCTGGGTTGTTAATGCAAATGTAGTAGTGCTGTCCTGCCCTGAAGGGATTCATGCTGGCCTAGCTGCAGGACCTTAGACCTCACTAAGGCCCTCCAAGCATGTCTGTTCCAAGTGCCTGCTTACCTGATTGCCTCTGTTTTCCTGAAGGGGAGAAGTAGCATCGTCTGGTAAAGTGCTCACGTTTCTTCTTTTAAGCATCTGGTCATCTTTCTTAGCTTTTCTCAGCTCCACATTGACTTCAATGCGCCGCCTTCTCATTTCCTGAAGGATAAACACTCAGAGTAAGTTCTTGGCTTTCAAAACTTAGATTTAAAGAGACAATGGCAGGCTAAAGTACTAATTGCACCAGAGCACTCACTGTGCTGTCCTTTCCTTTGTTCTTGAATCTGTTCAATCGAGCTGATGGTGTATTGGCATTCTCATTAGTAGACATCTTGCTTGTTAGATTTTTGAGTGGGACAGATAAAAAACAAATCTGAAAACAGAGCAAAGAAACAGCAAGTTTACTCCACGAAAGTTAAATTTTCAAAACTGGATCCATACTCAAGAACGAGAGATATTTGTTTGTGTTAGTACTGTAACAACATCTGACTTGATCAACAGCTGTCCCTTTAAACAGCCAGATGTCACAACAAGCTCTACCAGCAACACAAAAGCAGAAGACACAGTTACACGATTTTAAGATGCTTTAAACCAAACACTATTAGTTACTATTTTCAGGAGCAAGATAGATTTTCCTTTCTACAGATAACACACACGCTGTTAAATATTATTTTCACGGTCACATACTTGTGCTGCACAGGATCCCATCCAGCCTCACGGCGACCTTTTTGAATAGCGAGAACAGCGAGCTCTCGCACTGGGAAGAACACCAGGGGACGTTTGCCGGGCGGGTGCAGCCAGCAGCACATAACAACGGCTACACGGGTAACGAGGAAAACCCCTGAACCTCGGCCACCCCCAGCGTGACCCACCGCATAAGAACTGGCTTCGCTTCGGCCACAGCCCTGCCGGAGCGACAACCGCGCCGGGATACACCAGCCCAATCAGCCCCAGGGCACACAGCGGAGACGCGGGAGGCTCCCGAGAGAGGCCCCGGCAGGGAGTGCCGGCGGAGCACGGCCCTTTCCATAAGGGCAGCGCAGGGCCCTTTTTGGCTTTCCTCGCCGCCCCACACCCGGCTCCCGCTCCCAGCCCCGCACCTCGGCCGGGCACACCGGCGGTCGCTCCGCTGCAGGCGCACGCTGCCACTGCCCACGGCCGCCCCACGCGGCATTTAAATTTCCCGCGGCCGCGCCCTGCCATTGGCCAGTTCGAGCCAAAGCAGCCTCCTGATTGGCCGGTTTGAAAGCAGCCCGGCTCGCGATGACGGGGAGCGCCCTGCCGGAAGTGCCCGTCGGATGTGACGTCACCATATGCCACGGTACTACAGCTCCCGGCGTGCCTGGCGCGGGTAGAGCCAGCAAGTCTCTGTGGGGCGGCGCGGGGCACGCCGGGAGCTGTAGTGCACGGAGCCGGGCTCGGTGATGTCCCGGGACGGGAGAGGGGATCGGAATGAGGGAATTGTATCTCGGGAGGGGTCTCGCTTTCAGCGGTTTGGGGCAGAAACACCCATTCCCTCATGCAGAGCTCAGATTCTGCCTCAGTACCTCAGCAAGGCACCGCAGGCTTCCCCTGGGACAAGGGCGTGTAGTGACAGGATGAGGGGGAATGGCTTCAAACCGAAAGAGAATGGGTTTAGATGGGATATTGGGAAAAAAAATCTTTCCTGATAGGATGGTGAGGCCCTGGCACAGGTTCCCAGAGAAGCTGTGGCTGCCCCTTCCCTGGAAGTGTCCAAGGGCAGATTGGATGGGGCTCCAAGCAACCTGGGATGGTGGAAGGTGTCTGTCCATGGCAGCGGGTGGAACTGGATCAGCTTTAAGGTCCTTCCCTACCCAAACCATTTTGATTCCATGGCTCCGTGCCTCACTTACTGTCTCCTAAAAATGTGGTGCACAGAAATGCAAAGAAAAGGGGATATCAGCTTGCAGTTGAAAGCAGTTCTACAGCCATCAGGGCAGATGAAAACTAAATCATATGGAATAAAAAAGTACTCCTGCTGCTGTGGCATGGCCTTAAAAGGGATGGGATTGTTTCCGATGGGTTTGGCCTGCTCACGAGGGATGTAATACAAAGGAACACTGATTTTCACAGGATATAGAATTCAAACCATAAAACTGTAGGGAAAACATGGCTCTGATAGCAGCTCTGAGATTTCGAGACACCTATAAGACAACATAGAGAAGTATCAGGTATGCACATCAATGTGTCTGTGGGCCAAGCCATCGCATTAAACCACTTACACCAATCTGTAGGTGCACACAGGTGTGGAGGATATTTGCTGAGGAGGAGGAATTACCAGTGACATCTCATATAGCTAGTTTTGGGCCTTACAGTGCTGAGCTTTCTAAAAAACGCCCACAAAAACAAGAGCAGGGAAGCCAAGAGAAAGCACATTACTAAAAATTGGAAATATTAAACAAGAGTAGTTTGTGAGAAAAAAAGGCAGTTCAAAAACAGAAATGGAGGTAAAACACCTACTTTCCTGAAGGCTCGGAGGGCTGGCACGAAGAAATTCCATTGGGTCGTGAATCCCTGTTTGTGCATGGTCTGGGACAGTGAAATCTGGGCGCAGGGATGGGTCTGGAGGGCAGAGAGAGGGCTGGCAGTGCCTGAGATCCCCGAGGGGGTGTGTGCGAGGTGCTGCAGGGGATGTGGGATGTGAGGGAGGTGACAGCTTCGAAGGCTCTTACCAGCACAGAGAGGAGGAGGGAGACTTGGCACTTGGGGCAGGACAGCGGCCGAGCTGTGGGTGAGGTTACGGGGCAGCGGAGGGTGTGTGTGAGGCGGGCAAAAGGGCCCTAAGGGGTCACAGAGCTCTGAGGAGGGGGCGGTTCCCGGAGAAGGCCGAGTGTGGAGCCGCCGGGACTGGATGGAATTACCGGCCGCAGCACAGGAGACACGACCGGGCCCGTGAGGGGAAGTTTAAAGACGCGGGACAGGAGCACGGCGGTGCCCGGGGGCCCCCGGGCGGATCTGACAGAGACGCGCTCGAGCCGAAGGCGGGAACTCGCTGTGAGGTGTGGGCGGGGCCGCGGGCACGCGGGGCGGGGCCTGGGGGCATCGCGACCAATGGTGTGCGAGGAGGGAGGGGCGGGGCCTGTCCGCCGCGAGCGGAGAGGACATGACAACCCCAGGGGGCGGGGCCAGGGCCGGCCGGGCGGGGCTCTTACCAGGCGGCGCGCCCGGATTGCGTTGGGTGACCCAGTGGCCTAATGGATAAGGCATCAGCCTCCGGAGCTGGGGATTGTGGGTTCGAGTCCCATCTGGGTCGTGCCGCATTCGTTTTGTGGCGGGGCTGCTGCCTGCCCGGGACCCCCCACTCTTTTACCCGCGGCCGCCCCGGGCCCAGCCCCCGAGCCCGTTCGCTGCTCCAGCACCGCGACCCGCTGGCGTCCTGCGAGTGCGCCCCGCCCGCGTCCCCGGGTCTCCGAGGGAGCCCCAGCCGGGGAACGCCCGGCGCCGGACGTGACCACGGCGCTGTCGGTCCCTCCTTGCACAGTCTCTCTGTGAAAGCTTCTCCAGCTCCGCTGCTCGAGCATCTCGGGGCTGCTGGAACGCTGGGAATACTCCGAACACCACTACTGTGCTCTTAATGGAGATCCTGCCCAGGCAGAGTGTGGGGAAACAGTGCAGACACAGCCGTACATGAATGAGGGTTGAACTGCACCACCAGCTAAGTCAACAGAAAAATCCTTGGAATACAGGTGTGTGGGCTGTTCACGTGTGTGTGTGTGTGTGTGTGTATGTG
>VYXF01006680.1:96552-159257 GCA_013397295.1 Polioptila caerulea | reverse complement strand
CATCCATCCATCCATCCATCCATCCATCCATCCATCCCTCCATCCATCCATCATCCAACCACCCATCCATCCATCATCCATCCATCCATCCATCCATCATCCATCCTTCCATCCATCCTTCCATCCATCCATCCATCCATCATCCATCCATCCATCCTCCTCCCTCCCCAGTGCTAGCACTCACACTCCAGGTTCTCCTGCTTGCTGCAGGTACCTGCTGGTCACCAAAGCAATGTAGGAGCCCTCCTCTCCCTCATCCTCAATTTACAATCCTATTCCTGTAACAGCTATCTTGGGATAGTTCTGGAATTAAAATGTTTCAAATAACAGAGGAAAACAAGGATTAGTAAGTGCTGCAGTAGAAATGTAACTCCTTGAGTAACAGATGTGGTGAAATGTCTTTTGTTTTCCACAGTATTCTGGTGAATTTTCTGTGTCTTCACCCATGGCTGCTGAAGACAAAGCACTGAACTTTTGGTAATCCTATTGAAATGCTTAATTAAGGCAGGACAAAACAAACTGCTTTAACCAAGCAACACTGAATCCCATTCCACAGGCATTGCTGAGGGTTGGACTTTCTGTCAAGGGTGGGTTTCAGGAGCCTTTCAGTGCCTTTTTGCAGTTTTTAAGTTGTTGATTGTCCCTTGAAGTCATGAGCAGCTTCCACGGCACCCAGCAGCAGCTGGTGAGTTAAACTGTCACAATGGAAATCTTGTGTAGCAATAAGGTCACTTAGAAATAAGCCTTCTTAATTCAGTAATCCAAATCAGGGTTGGCTTGGTGTGTGAAAATTTGCAGAGTTCTTCATGATGGCAAAGAGAGATTTAAAAATAAAGCTGTGTGGGATCAGCAGAGCTTTCCCTTGGACTGGACAGTCACTACTGCATTTTTCAGTCTGAAAAGAATCATTGAAACAGGTTCCTGAAACTAAAAGAGGAGATTAGCAGCTGTATCACTGGAGGTGGCCAGAAATCCCCAGATATGTTCCATTGTCATGCACATCCTTTACAGACCCTGCATCCCAGGGGTCTGGTGTGTTCCAGCAGCTCCCAATTCCCCTCCAGAACGCAGTTCTCCACAGCCAGGAAAACCAGGCTTGTTCCCCTGTGATTTTTTTTCCCTACAGAGTGCCACAGGAGGGCAAGACTCGCCCCAAAATAAAAATCTGCTGCCAAAACCACGTGTGGGTGTGTTATTCCCAGGACACAGGTGATGCAGCCAGCGGGTTGTTCCCGATGGGAAGGAGCACATTCCTCCCAGGCAGGGCTGGTGGAGGCAGCAGCTTGGTCTTGCTCCAGTGGGTTGTCCAGTGAGTGATTCCCGTTTCCCCTCAGGCTGCCTCTCATTAGCATGAATCGGGGGAAGGGCATAAAAGACTCCAGTTCATTTTGAGTCTGGAAAATCTTTTCTTCAAAATGACAACCCAAGTGTTCTGGCTCCTCTGCTTTGTCATTAGATCATCTTCTGGTAAGTCTGTTACCTTCGGAGCGGGGCTGGGGCACGTCTGCCTCGGGAATCAGGGGAGGCTAAAGACATTCCTGCAAACCCTTGCCCCTGCAGCCCCCCAGCCTGCAGCCTTTTCAGCAAGTGAGGGCTCAAAAAAGAAACATTTCAACGTGTTTGTGGGATGGGATTGTAAATGGCAATATTTAATTTGCCAGCATTGGGAAGAATTAAGAGCACTGGGCAGAAGCAGGCAGGGAGCTGGTGCTGTGTCCTGCCAGCCACCAGTGGCAGGTGAAGTTTGATTTGTTTCTTCATCTGGGATTTTTATTATTTGTATGTGACCTTTCTCTTTTAGTCCCCTTCATCTGTAACTCCAGGTGTCTGACTGACTTTAACATATTCAGTTAAAGTTAACAAGTTCAGCTGCAGCAAGCTGTCCTGGGTGGATTTATTTGGGTTTTAGTGCCTCACTGGCTGAACAGAAATAGTGTTTACATCTGTTCCACTGGGATTTGGTTATGTTGCAGTCGTATTTCTTAGGTTGCAACAACTAGACAGGAATATGCTGGTACAGAAGAAGGAACCTCAAGGTCTTGAACAGATTGAGTAGAGAAAAATGAACTATTTCTTGATACAATCCGTGACTGAGGAGCGTGATAAAGTGGTAGAACAGTTTATTCACACACCCAAGTCTGAGACACCTGTTCAGAGGGCACAGCTTCACACTGAACCATCTCCAAACCCCCCCTGCCTGCTGCTTTCCAAAGCTTGGACTTCTTCCACTCCTCTCTCCATGGACATTCTTTTGACTTTACATGTGGCCAGCCCAAATATCAGGGAATCTTTCCCATGACAGCAGCTGGTGAGAGCACAGGGGGAGAAGTGGCAAGGTCAGCAGTTGAGTCAGTTATAGGAGATAAACCAGGACGTTGTTCATCTGTGTATGTCAAATCTCTCTTTTCACACAAGGAGCTGGGATCAGCCTCCTACACAGAATAACCACGGCCGTGAACACCAGACAGAGGCTGTGTGTGGGTGAGCTGTGTGAAAACTCTGCTGTCTCACTCCAGGCATGCAGGGAAGGGCTAAAGGAAAACGAAAATGGACTAGGCTAAAGGAAAAGAGGAAATTTCTCTCCTGCCAGGCTAAATATTTTGGTCATTTTGCTTTGTGAGGTTCAAGAGATCAAGGTGAAGGTATAAATAAAAGTGTAGGTGACTGCACAGCTTGTGTGAACAGTGCCATTAAGTTATTTTTTCCCTGGATTCTCAGACACTTCCTCTGTTTCTCAACCCTTGTCCTCTCAAATTAAGCAAAGCCTTGAAGCAACTGTTACTCAGCAGCACTAGCCTAATTACTACTACTATATGCCCAAGTCAGAGATCTAAAACTATGGATAAAGACCTTTCCAGTAGCATCCAAAGCTGCTGAAGAGTCTGGATGACATTGTCAACAGGCATCCCATGGATGGGAAAACCAAATAGTTCTGCTGTCGTGGTCTTTTAAACAAGCATCCCAAATGGCAACGTGAACCTTGTTTCCTCAGAGGCTCCCTGGAGATTCAGGGGTTTGAGAAAAGGGTTTGTTTTTAATTTGCAACAATAATAAAGTAAAAATGCAAATCTCCTGTTTTGCTCACACAGCTGCATTCCCTGTACTGGACCTTCAGTATCTGAGTAGAGGAACGAGGAGCTCTACTGTGCCTCATCTATTGAGCTATATATTTGTTTTTTGTCTTATTGTTGAAGGCTTCACTTACGGACGAGAGCCCCGAATCTTTCAATTCTGAAGGACTTGGAATAAAAGACTTGAACCACTGATTTTCTCTCTTTTTTTTTTGCCCGTAGGATCCCTGCCCTATGCTGAGAAACCCGGCCAGGCTCTCAGCAAAGACGTGTTCGGCTCAGCAGCTGCTGCGGACGTTCAGGTGAAAGTGCCCGGGCGGGGCACGGGCGGTGCCCGCGGCAGGCCCAGGGAAGGCCGGCTCCTGGCGATGCAGCAGCCAGAGCCCCCGGCCATCCCCTCCCTCCCCTCCGACAAGAAGAAACACGGGGAGCCTGCCCTGGAAAACAGCACGGGGCTGAGGAAGCGGCCCCGGCAGCACGGAGCGGTGCCGGCCCCGGGCGGCGCGGGGGGCTCGGGCCCGGCCAACAGGCCGCCCTCGGACCGGCGGCGGGCCGCGGCTGCCAACAGCGTGTGGGCCCGCGCCCTGCCCGCCGCGCCCTCACACCCGCGGGCGCCCGCCCTGCTGCAACCTCACCCTTTTCCAGCCTCTGCAGCAGCCGAGTCCAGCGATCCTAACGCGCCGCACCACTCCAACAGAGCAGGGAAGGCAAACCCCTACAAATACCCCGAGCCCTTCGCCAGCATCCCCAAACCCTCCTGGGTCGGCAACCGCTGGTCGCCCCGCTCGACGAACCTGGGTGTGCTGAGCAAAGGTAAGGGACAGGCTGCCAGGGCTCCCCAAAGGCCGGGGCACGACGGGCTGAGAGAGCCCCAGAGGGCCCCTTGCTGGCCCTCAGGCCATGGTCCTGTTGCAGATGGTGACAAGGAGAAGGTGTGTCTGACCGAGTGCAGGAAGGAGCAGGACGAAGGGGAGGCTTTCTGTGCCAGCGAGTTTGGTAGGTGGTGTTCCCCTCAAACCACAGGGACAGAGCACCTTCTGTCCACTTGCCCCTGATACTACACTTCTGCTCCTAAAATACTGTGATTGAGACACGGTAAGTATGTTAAATAATTACCAAGTATCCAAAAAGGATCCATCACAGCTCTTCATAAACATACTTACATTACCCTTTCCCTACCTTGGGCTAGTACTGCCCTGTTCTCTGTTTCCTCTGGAGGAACAGTGTCCTCGGGACTGGTCAATGGAGCTGAAAAGACCAATTATTTTAAATACTCTCAGATTAAACATTGCAGCTGGGTTATTTATCTCCTACTATTTAGAGGAATTTTGATTTTGGAGAGTGAAGTTTGAAATTAAAATGGTGAATCAAACAGAAATAAGACTGTGATCCCCTCTCTAGAGAGGATTCTTCTTGAAGTTCCTTAGGATTCAGTGTCTTTAGTCCTTATGTTTGCATTGATGTAAAGGTGGCAGGAAACAGCCTGATATTTTTGTGTAGACTGTTTAAGGACAAGCATTCTCTGACTGAAACCCTGCCTTGTGCTTACAGAGTTGTGAAACAGATACCAACTTTTTCTCACAGTATTTTAAGAGATAAGGAAAATACAAGCCCAGTGGTAACAGATGTTTCCATTTGTAGAACATAAACACGTTAGGAGACATCTGTTTTCTCTACATGGAGAAGTCAGGAAGTGCTTTCTACAAATGCTGTCCTGCTTTGGTTTTTACCACTCTCACACATTCCTGTCCAGCTGGACTAGGCTTCACAGCAACCTGACCTCTGTTTGTTTTAGCCCTCAACCAACAGCTCTGCTCCTAAATTGAAAGGACAGGTAGGAAAAAGTCTGAGAACAGATGAGCCAAGGTTCCCCAGCAGTGATCAGAGAGAGCTTTTCCTTTCTTTACATTTACAGTGCAGATAAAAGAATAAATGAGTGAATCAGAGTTCTCCCCCTGAGGCTGGGGTAACAGTGGTGGGTGCAGTGGCCCCACTAACACAATGCTGTTTTCCCATCCCTGCACTCAGCTCAGCACTGGGAGAACAGCATGAAGTGATTGTCTGAGCTCCCAACACAACCTACTTGGTGCCCTTGTCTCTTGGTATGACCAGGGCCTTTTATTTCAAAAGTCAAAGTGTTTCATTCCTGGCTTGGCTTTGTACTTCATTGGGAAGTTTTAAATTTGAAAATTTTCCTTTGTTAGATAAATATGCCCACTTTTTATATATCAGGATAGAAAATGAAACTAAACCCATTGCTTTCTTCACTAAGAAGCATCTCAAACCTGTAAAGCACAATGTTTGCAAAGCAGCAAAACTTCAGGCAATGACCTCACCAGATGTGATTATTTGAAGCAATTCCTGCTGCCCACTCCTGAGCCAAAGGATTCCTGCTGACACTTCCTTGCCAGCATTTTAAACGACAGCCTTCACACATACCCTGAAAATTGCCATGATACAAAATCTGATCCTATTTCTCCCTCTCCCTTAAAACAGCAGTGAATGGAATTGTTTATAACCTGGAGAGCCTGGGGAATGGGGTGCTGTGGATTACCCTCTTGGTGGACAGTGATGGGCTGTACAGGATGAGCCGCCTGTACGTCGCTCCCGACGCCGCCTTCTTCCGAGTTCACATCCTGGTTGTGGATACTTCAAACTGCACTAAACCATGTCCAGACTTCAAACTTGGTAAATCATTCCAGCTAAATCCATTCTGCTATTCCTCTGCATGCACTGCAATCTTAGTCTGCTCTACTTTAATAGGCTTAGCCTGGGTTGTTGGGAAAATTTGGAAGAAAGTATTTACTCGAAGTTGAGGCCTTTTTTCCATCCAAGTTTCTCAAAACTTTCACAAGAGAACCAACTGCATGAAGAAGTCAGGGAGCCTTTTTAAAATTCTGTCCAGTTCCAAAATGATCACAAGTTTTCAGGACTCCAAAAACAATAGAAGCAAGAGCTTAAGCTGGTGTCTTTGTAAGTCATTCAGTTTTCCTTTTAAGTGCAAGTTGATCAAATACCAGCATTTCCCCCAAATTGTCATTTCCATGCCAGCACCACCCCCAGGTCCCAGCAGAGCTCAGGGTGCTGCTGTGGAAGTCCCATGCTCAGGGTGTTTCCACAGGCACAACTTCACGCCTGTTCCCGAGCCAGGTGCCCTCAAGAGTGACCCCCCCTTGGTTCCCTGTGGCTCAGCAGCCCTGTTTGGTTCGGTGTGGTTTGGTTTGTTGTTGCAGGCAGCAGGTACATCGTGATGGGACACATCTACCACAGGCGCCGGCAGGTGCCCCCGGAGCTGCTGCCGGCTCTGCGCGGCCGCCTGCGGCCGGGGGACGGCTGGCTCGGGAGCAGCAGCGGCTACGTGAGGAGATTCAACAGGAAAAGGGATCTCAGGGTGAGGGCAGCGCGCTCCAAGTGTCCATAAGGCTCCGGGGGCTCCATCCGGGACGTGGGAGCAGCGGGAGCCGCCCCCAGAGCACACCTGGCCGTGGGCAGCGCTCCCGTCCGGAACCGCAATCCAGCTCCTGCTTTCGTGCTTCAGCAAACACCGGTGCCTCGGGCAGGCACCCTTGGTGAGGCTCAGCACAGAAGGCAGGCCAGGGAATGTTACCTGGCCCTGAATTTGCTCCAGCTGCTTTCAGAGCCACAGGTTATTGTTGCTTCCTCTGCTGCAGTGTGCCCTGAATAATCTGTAGTAACTGTAATGCAAAATTCTGGCAGCTTGGTCCTCAGTACACAACAACTGCACTTTGAACTCTTCACCTTGAACACATTAGATGATACCACAGCTTTATCTACACAGGATGTTCACTGTGCTTTCACAGTTCTGCCTAAAGTATCACATGCATTCGATTTCAGAGAAACCAACACCACTAAGTAACATTTGTATTATTTTTGTCTCCTCAACCATGTCCATGGTACTTCTGAAAATTTTACCATTCTTCCAGCAGAGCTGGATGTTCACACAAAGCATACAGAAGAGAGTGTAATAATTTAGTATATGAACACACTGACTGAAAGCAAATCAAGAACTGCAAAACACAAATGCCCAGTTGTGTTTACAAGTGACAGTGCAGGGAATGCAAAATGAGCACGGGCTGCACACACTGGGTGTTGCCTGGGCACTTTGTCCCAGAGCTGTGCTGAATGCCATTCCCCAGGAGAAATATTGCCAAGTTTGTACTTGCACAAGAGTAAAGTTACTTTTTAAACCAAGAAGACAATATTTTAGTACGTTTAATGTGGTGAAATTGAGATGTTTGTTGTTCCCAGACAGTATTCGCAGATAATAAGTCTGTAAAAAGAAACTAATAAAATGTTCATGAGGTTCTGCTTTCACTGTCTCCTGGGTTCTGGAAGACCCAAAGAGTTTATGTAATGATGTCACACAAAAGCATCTCCTTGTGAGACAAGTTGGCTGAGGATTTGATGCATATTTATACTAAGAAATGTAAAAAATGCAGTACAACTTCAAACCCCACATACACAGTGATGTGATGTGACCTGCCACAGGAGGCAGTGGGGTCTAGAGAAGCATCTTCTGTTTTGAAACAAAGTAGTTCTGACACACTGTCCTTGTCACACATCTCTGCAGCTTCATTCAGGGTCACTGCAAAGCCATGGAGCAGGGGATGGGACAGGCTATGCATCAAGTATTTCCTGATATGGAGCCAAATACCAAGAGCAAACATCCCCTACTTGGGACCCAAAAGGCTCTTACTGGATAGAAATTTACTCATAGCATGAGTCTATCTAAAAAATACCATGTCTCATTTTGGTGTGTGAAAGACTTTGCACGGAGCATAGCATGGATTGATGGAACTTTCCTGAGAAAATCTGAAGGGGTCTTGATTTGGCAGGACTGTTCTGGCAATGAATCAAAGCTCTGGAGTGACTGGGAGGGACAGAAGGAGGAAGACTTACACGTGCATCTCGAGTTTCTTTGTTTCTATTTTCAGGGAAGTCCAGGGAGCAGCAATTCCTGCAGGCATCCCCCTGCCCAGAGCAGAGCCCCATTCCCATTATCCTGCTCCAGCCCAGGGCAGTGTGGTACAAACCCAACATGGACCTGGGAAGAGACAAGCACAGGAAACCAGTGCTAAGGACATCCCAAGTTCAGTGCTCACCACTGACACAAAACACTGGCATGCAGATGTTGCTCTGGGAACAAGTCATTTATCCCAGGTTCTCTTCCTGCATTACCAAGTCCTCTCACCTTTCCCTTCTTGACTGAAGATCCCTCCTTAAAATGCTCCCACAGCAGCTGAGCTGTGTAACAAATCCCTGCCTGGCATAGCCCCACTGAGACAGGGCTGGAGCAGGAGCAGGATTGTTCATCACAGGCTCATCACATACTAAACACATCTCCTGAACAATTCCTAGACTGAGAGGATTTCCACTCTTGCACTTGCTATCCCCAAACCCTCCCAGCAATATCCACACTGGGAACTGGATGGCACTCATGTTCAACAGCTGCCATGGTAATTTGGGTACCTCACAGTCACTCATTTCCTTTCCAGCAGGGTAAGTATGGAAAATTCTGCTGCCCACCACACAGAAATCTGGGTGTAAAGGAATAATTGTTCTCATTCCATCTGTCCAGGAGCTTACTCGAGGCTCTTGGGTAAGCCAGACTTCTTACTGTACCTTAAATCTCTGTTAACTTCTGTATGAACTAAATTCAGTTTGAGGATAATTACTTCAAATTTGAGGAGACAGAAAAGGAAAATCAAGCTGGCACAGCTCACATTATCAATATCTTACAACATATGACCATTTCAAAACAACTGTTGCAATGATTTATAAAACACAAAGAGGACAAGGAGTGAGCAGAGATCACAAACCTTATGAACTTTATGCTTGATGGCAGGTGGGGATTAATTACAAGTGATTTATTTCCTGTAACACCATTTAACTATAAAACATCACCATGACTAAATCCAGAGAAGTACCCTGACCTGCCCAACACTGGAACAGGCTCTCATGGCATCACAGAATGGTTTGGCTTGGGTGGGTAATCAGCAGCATTAAATTGCATGCATGGATTATTTCCCTAACCAAGCTGATTCACAGTTACATATGATCTGGCAAAGCCAAGACCTATATCCAATAACATGATCAATGTTTCATTAGAAACACCACCAAATCCATGTCAAACACATTACTTTATTTGTCTAGGATGATGTATCCTATAAGGTACAAAAAAGTACTCTTCAGTTTGCCACAACTTGTTAAAAACAGCAATCTATTGCCTACAGGTAGGAAAGGTTTAAATCATGTCAATATGGATTTAGGTATGAATAAATAGTACAGAAATGCTGAGAAGTTGGGATGAGATGCAGGATATGTCCCAGTGCTGTTAAAGGTGAGATTTTTTCCTTGTCTCATTAAAACACAATGCTTACAATATGCAGCATTTTTAAAAAACGCCAAAGGACAACATAACCTAAATGCAACTACTCTGATTTTCAGAAGCATAAATGGATTATTGTTTCCACACTGAACAATTAGTAATTTTCACAGATAGGTTGAATGACAGCATTTGTATGTACAAAAACACACGGGTTTAGAGTAGATAAAATCCCCCCAGAAGAACCTGAACACCTGAGCTGGAAGTGTAAGAAAGGGTGGTCAGTAGCAACACCTTTTTTAAGAAAAGTAACAGAGGAGGTTCTTGCATAGCAAGGTGTGAGGTTAAACCCAAAAGGAGCTTATCCAGAAATCAGGTAAATCCCAGACCACTGTAGAACAGAAGTTGACTGTGAGTTAGTGCAAAAGCTGGTCAGGTGGGTGAGGAGCTGCAGAGAAACCAGGGCTGGGAACTACAGACAGGTACCAGAGCCAGTCAGTCACACACAGGCAAAGAAAAGCTCCTCATCTGCAATTTGCATCTTCTTGGGTTCCAGTTCACCCCTCAGGGCAGCGCTGCTCCCTCGGAGGCAGCCCGGGAGCCTCCCAGGGACACAATTACAGGTGGCACTCGACACTCCCAGAGCACTTGGCAAAGATCCCTGAGCTCCGTGGGCAGGGACTCCTCCCCAGCAGCTCCTGCCCTGTCTCAGCTGGAGCAGTCCTTTGGGCACCACGGGGGAAAGTTTTCTCAGGATAACAGGGCTGGAACCCCGTCAGGTCCTGCTCCCCAGCCATTCCCACCCTTGCAATCCCTGCACTGACCCCCCAAGTGTCTCACACACGTGGCACACACTCAAACACACCTACGGCTGTGGGGAGAACAATGATCTCCATTTATTTCGTTTCATATACATCCATATTTTGAATTTTAATACAAAAGAAAAAAATTAGAATCTGACAAATGTTTACAAACAAGATACCTTCAAATAGATTTTACTCAGTTCAGTCTGGTGCAGAGTAAATGACAAATTGTACTGTTTGTTATATTCAAGGCAACAGAGTCTGTAGTCCATGACTGCTCAGCCCAACTTTTATGCAAGCTTGTTTTAATCTACCATGAATGATAAACTCCTTGTTGATTCCCAGTCCTGTGTGTGTGCACATGTGTACATAGCAGCTCCTTTCATAGAAAGAAAAGACATCTAGAGGTCTTCTTGTACTTTTACCTACAGGAATCATGTTAAGATACAGAATGGATTACATGGAACCGGGGCTGGATTTTATAAGAAAAAATAATTAGCTGACAAATGAGGGCAGCAATAAAAAAGCGTCTTTTTTGCAACAATAAATAAATACAGTCAAAGTTTTCTGTGTGGACTTTAAACCAGCTTCTTCACTGAAGAACAGACGTGGCATTTCCATGGAGTTAAACGTGACCCCATTTACTGTATCTTTTTTCTTGCTCTCTTTCTCTCTCTCCTTCAACAAAACAAAGTTTTCCTGCTTCTGCCACAATAGTACAACAATTTGATCTTGACAAGAAAGTGGTGCTGCTGATTTTTTATTTCTTTGTCCTTTGGACAAAATAAGCCAAGAATATAATTTGACTGTTGTGACCAATAAAAACGCAGTTTACATCAAGTCTTGTCAGGATAACCTGACTAAAAACATCTGGCTCCTTAATTAAAAACTGTCAGACAACCAGATCCTTGCTCGTGTGTTTGGTTAACACGCTGAACTCTAAGAAGCTGTAGACTGCAGTTTGTTGTTATGGGACCTGCAGAATACAGAAGAAAGTGAAGAATTAAGCACCTTTCAGTTTGGAGAACACAGTTGCTGCAAGGTGTTGCCAAAAATAAATCACAATGAGGGAATTACCACCATGTTGCTTTCATTTATTTTTTTTTCCCCTTCAGAAAAAAACCAGTAATTCTCACTCTGAATTTGAAGCCCATTTTCTCCCCCAGAATACAAATATTTCAGTACTTGTAAAATGCAGTGTGTCACTGGGATATTCCAAAATGCCTGAAATCAGTTTCACTCACGTATTTACACAGTAGTAGTCCATCAAAAGGAAAGACATTTTTAGTTGTCAATATTTATAATAAGGTCTACTTTGCTTAAATTTATTCATTAAGTCTTTGGTTTAACTTAATAGAAAAAAAAAAAAAACTGAACAGGCATGTTAAAATCACATTTTTGCTAAGCAGAGTTCAGCAAAACTCCTCTTTGACATTCACAGTTTTATTAGTGACTTAAACTAAAACAATAAAACACAAGGTTTCCATGATGAATTTCTCATTTTTCTCAATACAGTATTTGAGGAATGGAACAATTTTTTCTTAATACAGTTATGTTCACCAGTGTGACTGCTGGCAACAAAACCAACATTTACTTTTTAAACAAATTCTCTGGATTTTTAGGGCAGTTAAACGTCATTGGATTGTACAATAAAAGAAAGTGACCCCAACATCCAGTTCTGATTCCAGTTAAAAAGTTCAGACTAAAGATATCACAATCTGCAAGAAAAGAAAGAAGATGGATGGTATAAATGAAAAACCATAACAAAGAAGATGCAGCAATGAAATCAGTGTGCAAGCACAGGGAGTGCTGGGGACCCAGCTAATGGCAGTGACACAAACATGGGTTGAAAACTACCTGACAAAAATCATTCTTACAGTATTGAACTGGAAAGAAAAATGCATATTCTTTTTCAGGACTGTCGACATAAAGGAAACACTCTACATCAGTCCTTCTTCAGAAAAAAAAATTAGAAGTTTAATTTTGAAAGGTAAATTTTGAATTATGTTACATTTTCTGTGCCCTACTTTAAACCTTACTTACTCCACTGTTTCAAAGGTGATAAATTATAAAAAGATGAGAGAAGGAGTAGCACTGAAGTATTTTAATTTCTTTCATTGGATTATAAGCTTCACAGCAGGATTGTCTCTTATCACCATGAGAAGTGTTTTCTGCAGAGTAGAACATCAGCACAACTCAGACACAGTATTTGTCCTGATCAGAAATTATTTTCTGCAGCAATGAGTTGAAGTATCACTCAAATTTCACAAATTTATGATACCACCCAAAATTTTAGCAGCTCCTTTTGAATAAACATTCCAAAGTAACATTCACAAAATCATATTTAAGCCTTAATTTTGACAAAATTTTCCAGGAAAGCACATGGAGCAGCAAGTCCCTGTGCAAACGCAACTTAAGTTTAGAAAGGAGATTTCAGGGGCCAACACAACCCCTGTGGTTAGGAACACTCCAGCTTACCTGCTTGCCTTAAATCCTTTTAGTTTCTGTACAAAGAAAGACTCAAGAACTTCTGCACACTGGTAAAAAGGGGAGTCACTTGGATTGTAGTAACGGCAGTTATCAAAAATTTTGGTCATGTCTGCCACAAACTCCGTGACCTTTTTGTAGTAGCGTTTCAGGATTCTTTCTTCCATGGTAGCAAGGTCTTTAAAGAAACCAAAGATTATTTAAATGAGAGACTTTAATCCTAAACAGAAATCTACATTGTCCAGACTGTGGGAAACAAAGCATTATCCAGGTTAGAGGCTTTTCCAGGAATGCTGCTTGTGACTGGTGGCAGCAGCAGAGTGTCCCTCAGAAGAGGCACTTGGGCATGAACAGGGAAATTCAGGGAAATTCAATAAATGCAGGAATCACCATGACCAGGGAAAATGTTTGCAAGGAGCTCCCTGCTTTTTCTGAAGAAATGAAGGGAGAAGAAGGTCAGACAATCAGGATGCAGGTACCATGAACATGGAACAGCCACCATCTCCTGATCATTTTTTGAATTCCTGCCTTCCTTTGAGTGAGCTATCAATTCTCATGGGCATGTGCACGTTACATGTGGCACAGATGAAAGATTTCAAGAGCAGGGTGTCATGCAAAATGCCAGAGCTCTCATCCTTACAGATACATCAAGGAGACAGGAATGGTGATGTGAATAGCAATTGTCCTATTTTAATGCAAATATCAATTAAAAACAGGGATAGGAACAAAACCTGTCAAATAGAAATACAGATGTGTAAATGTCTAGTGGCACCTTTAGCCAGAAAAACAACTCTCTGCCCTTGGAAAATGCCTTCAGGTGCTTATTGTGAAATACCAGTGATGCCAGGATGTGTGCTAACAACTGCAGACAGGTCTGGATTATCTGGTGCATTTTACTCAGATTTGCCTGTATTACAAATGCCTTCTCCTGTTTAAGTCAGAAAGGGCTAAATGCACTTTGGTTTACTCCATCAGTAATAGTGTTATTTGAGCTTTCCTTATAAACTTTAACCCTTCCATCATGGAGTAAGAACTGTTCAGCATTATCATAACAGCACAGTTCAAAACTTTGGAACAGGAAAGGACACAATCCCTAAACAAAATATTATTTTCAGTCAACATATCACAACACCTTGCCAAGATAACCAAACAGAACTTTCCTGTTTCTAGGATGGGGGAGGAGTAGGTGAGAAAGCTCAAATGACACTTCCTTTGAGATTTAGAAAAGGTATTGAAAAGGTGTTCAATACTGGAAGGAAAGGAGTAATATTCCCAATAATATTCCCAACAGCATTTCTGTCAGGAGCTGGATTTTCCCAGGAGGTTTCACATCCAAGTGCTTCTCCAGTTTTAACTGGTGAGCTCTAAGATCAGAGTAAAGCACTGGAAGGCTGCAGCATCTCCCCTTCCACATTATCCACATTCAAACATCTGAATCCTCTTTGTTTCTGCAGCTTTAAAGATAGTATTCACATAATACAAAATGTACTATACTCTCAAGTCAGATGAAGATAATTGTGAATTCCATCTTAAGGTGCATGTCACACTTCCATAGCATCACCTCCTCAGCCTCTGGAGTTCACATCCCAACCTTGGGAGGAGGAGCTCATTACAAAGACAGAAAAAATCTGTCCTCTTTAAATAAAGACATTTAAAACATGAATTCTATCCTATTGCTGCACTGACTTCCACATTCATCTGTAAGACTGGCAGTATTTAGGGCAAAGGAGTCAGCCTAGAATGAGATAAAACAGCCCTCATCAACTCCTGAACACATCAGTGAGAAATCACAGGGTTTCACCTGCCTAACCTGTGTATATTACAAAATATGGCTGGAACTGGTCAGCAGGAAATGAATTTGCTATTCCAAAGCCCAAACCCACTCAGGCTGTTCCCACCAACACTTACCCATTGGTTCCTTGATGACACCATAATAATCTGGTGCATCGTTGGGATCTACTGGTTCCAGGAAGGGCCATGCCATCTTGTGGGCCTGGCAGGGAAACAGGAGAGAATGAAAACATTAAATTGAGGTAAATTAGGCACTACTAATAGGTAAATATTTTCATCCTTTTATCTGTTGGGGTCTGTAGTTGAATTTCAGGAAGAAGTGTGGCATTATATGAAAAAGGAACCAGTTCTCATCTGATGACTGGGTAAAGTTTGAAATGTCAGTGACCCAGTAGCTGGGCTTCAAAACAGGAAACTGAAATTCAGACATAACAGGATACTGTGCTGAACAGGCTGCATGGAAAAGTATGGAATGAATTTACTGAGAGTGCTTTCAAGTATGCTGCAATTAATTTGCTTTTATAAATGTATGCAAAATACAGAACAATGCAAAGTATTGCTTACAGGATTTCTGTTATCATAAATTTAAGAATTTTACCAAAATTCTTAAAAATTCTTTATAGTTGTAGCAGAAAAAGCCTATTTGGGAGTGACAGACAAACCAGAAATATCAGACAGTGTACATAATTCTTATTATCAGAATGCCATCATTTACATGCTGATAATGATCCCCTGTGAGAACACTCCTGAAATCTGCTAACACTCAATTAAAGTAAGGAAGTGTGGATCCCAACCCACAGAAAACCAATCTGAGAACAGAACACTGCACCTTCCATACCCTGTGCAGTTTGGCTCCCACTCTGCCTTTTGGGATTTTACATCTGCTTCCTTTGAAAGCCTTTCACTGAAGGGATTGTTTAATTTCACCCACTCAGGAGCAGTGATTTACTAATTTTTGTAAATATTCCTCAGCACAATAACACCAAGCAAGTTTGCAGCTGACACAGTGGCCCAGCTTTGCTATTCCCTCAGATCCCAGAGCTAATAAGGAGAAATCTCCCTTTCCTCCCAGTCCCACTGGGTCTGTCACACTCCCAGGTGCTGCCACCCTGGTCCTCACCTGCAAGGAGCGCAGGACCCTCCTCAAGCCTTCATAGTCTTTATCAGTGAGTGGGCTGAGCACAGTCATGGCATCCTCTGTGGACTGGCACTGGGGACACACGTACTCATCAATGAGATCTGCCTCGCTCTGCAGGATGCCCACGCAGCGCCCGTGGTACCAGTTCTGACATCGGTCACAGCCAATGTAAAATCTGCAAGAGCCAAACCAAGAGTCAGTGGCTTTATCTATCTCAAGGCCAGGTTACATTTAAACACAGAAACCTGCCATCCCCTGCACACAAGCAGATACTTGGCATGATTAAAGACAACAGGTAATGTCAGATTTCAGAGTGACAAATTCTACTCCAACTGCTTTTGTATTTACAGACCATTCCAAAACACATTCCTAAATTTTATACTTCCAAGCAATCAAGATTTCAAAAATAATTCCTCTGCTTTAGAGATGAAAGGAATAGTGTAAAGCCAGAAGCCTCACCCAGCCAGTATCCAAACCAATTCAAGATGCATTTTGCACAAACTGGACTACAACTAGGGCTTGTTTCACTCCATACAAGCGCTTTTCATTTGGAAGCTTCAGTCTTGTAACTGAATACAGAGGGAGGATTCTATGACACAAAGCCTTACAGTAAAAGATGCATATAATTCACATATATATAATCATATACCAACCATATACCCCCACACTAAAATTATGTTCTCCAGTCAGATCAGATTAAAGCACAAAAAAATCCACTAAATACAGCATTTGTCTTTTAGTCTTTCTAACCATCCCCTGTTAAAGAAAATAAAATAAAAAAAGAAAATAAAATAAATAAAGAAAATAAACCCCAATTTGAAGTACATGGTGTTTTAGTAACTTGTTGTTAAAAATAAAAACCACAATACATTTGGACTGCCCTGAAGGACTTCACTTTTCCTAAACATTTACTGAACAGAAACATTCGGGAGGGGGAGACAATTACTGGAAAGCAATTTGTATTACGAATGAATACAATATATGCAGAATAACTCGTTTTTTACTCTTTGCAAGGAACAGGAAAGCACAGTCAGAGCAGTTTTGCTACCTAGACATGGAATAAGAGGTTCTTATCCGAACTCACTGCGACTCATCATAAGGTGTTCTGCAGATACAGTACAACTCCTCACTGCTGCCCTCTTGTGCCCGTTTACACTCATTACAGATGTACACATCCATTTTCTTAGCCTCCTTTTCTGTGATGCCAACACATTCTCCATGATACCAGTTAGTACAAAGATCACAGCCAATATAGAACCTAAAAGTGTTCACAATGAAAATGACAATGTAATTGTCATTTCAAATGGCATGGCACTTTTCCCTGCATTTCCCTCTGATGCACTTGATGCTGGGCTACTTTCTGTCTCAGTTGTTCCCTAGCGTTACAAACTAACATCTCATGCTGCAGCTAGACTGGCAGTAAGGTCACTTGGGTCAATTTTAATTTGACAATTCATCAAAATGCACATGTATTAATATGTACATATTAATATGTAACCAGACTTTGACAAAGATATGGGCTAAAAATTTCCTGTCTTCAACGTGTATGTGAAAAACCATCAAAGGCACAAAAAGACAAGGCCAAAGGAAAAGGTTTACATTTTCAAAATTGCAGCTCAAAAGCCACTGAAACATTTCCTTAAGGTTTGAAAATGTAGGTCTCAGTTAATTTAAAAAACAAAAGCAAAGCGCAAACACCAACTAGGAGTTACGAGTACACTACAAGAACATGCAACCAGCAGTGTGTAGGTACATCTTGGTGTAACAGGATACCAAAGAAAATGGGGTCAGGGCATGAATGTCAATTTTAAATCTTGGTGTTTTGGAGGTTTTTTTTTGGGGGGTGGGGGTGTGCACTGAAAAACTGATAATAAACTACTTAAAACTGTGAGAAAGTGGAATTTTGAGTGAATAATGTCTCCTCTCAGACATAGCTGTGTGACAGAACCACGTATGGTATGACACAAAGTGAAGGGAACCAGGGACAGAATCATGGGGATGGGACCTTGCACAGAATGATGTGACAAAAGTGTACAATATTATGCCAGGATGTTTGTAACCTGTGTATGGCTCTCTCAGAACACACCTATGACCAGTGACAACCAGATGGGCGACGCTCACATCCATTCTCTCTCTGCCTAAGCAAAAGCAAGCGGACTCAGAACCTGCACCCTCCTGGGTTTTGGAGACAACAATCCCCTGCCAGGGGCTGCTGCAGCAATTCCTGCCACCCTGTCAGCCTGCAGGCAACACCCTGGGGACACCACAGCACCAACAGGGCAGTAGCTACCCCATGCTCTGCAGGAAGCACCTCTGATTTCCTGGGCCTCTGTACACGTCCTTGGCACTCAGATCCTGCCTTTTCTCTTGTTTTTCAGTCAGGCAAATCCTAAAATAAATACCATACAACCCAATTTCCATAAAGAACGGCTAGACATAGACTCTGACAACTACCAGCAACTCAGCCTGTGCCCCCTGCCAGGAGGGGTGTGTCTGCTCCTGGTGATGCAGGAGCATATTTGCATCCAGGGGTAGATGCTAAACCTTGCCACTGGAATGTGGAGCACGTGCCACATGATGATTTAACAAATAAGTTAGAATCTAAGTAGGAATCTTAGATGTCCTTCCTGATCATCCTTAAAACAGTATCAGCAAACCCCTATAATCCTGGAGTATCATGAATGAGAACTAAACAGAAGAGATTTGCAATAAAATACACAGCACAAAACAACTTACAAGGTTTTACTAAATCAACAAAAATACACAGAGTATTCATAAAATCCCACAACTTGGCCTTTCAAGTAGCACAACTATCTTTTCTGAAGTAGAAAAGAAACACCAGCACAAAGATGACGATTCAATGCCTACATATATGAAAATATTTTTTAAAATTCTCAGAAAACTGTTTGAAAACTTGACTGATTCCTTTCCAAACAGCGAAAGGATTATGTATGTCAACAGTACAGACATCATTTGTAGGAACATAAAATTCAAAATTCACAAAAACAAAGCAGCAGAGCTCAATCATATTGCTAAGGACACTACTGAGTTATTAAGATTTCGTTTTCTTGCAGTTTTATTGAGCACTGAAGCACAGTTCTCAATTCAAGCTACCAAAATTCACTCTATGACCGCTGGAGTCAACACGAAGTCTGCCAAACAAATCCCTTTGCTCACTCCCTAAGTCCAGATGCAGTAATGCACAGACTTGTGGTACCACAACCAGAGGACAGGGTCCCTCCTAAGTACACTGGGTGACAGAAATCCTGACACAGACACGATGTTAAGTGAGGCTGGGGACACCCCTCAGAGGTGACAGTGACACAACAGCCAGAGCATCATTTAGCTCTTCCTGCAGCACTGGCAGTCCAGGGAGCAGCCCCATTTCCCCCACTGAAGTCATAGTGCAATGGTTAGAGCTACCTAAAACCAAGGTGAAAAAAACTTTAAATATCTCAACTTTGTTAAAAGACATAATTAAAACCCAAAAAAAGGCTAGAAGGAACCTCAAGAGGTCTCCTAGTCCTAGGCCTAAACCTGGAATAAAGAGCCATGACCCATGGAGTGAATGCCCCACTCCAGATCTCTGGTTTCCCTGTTACCAGCCCTGAAAGCACCATCCAATGGTACCAGTTCATACTTCTGGGTATTGACACTCGGAATTGGTCTGAAATCCAATTTACCATACACCCATCTCTACACAGCTCTCAGGTGTTAACCATTACTAACTCCTGCTGTTAGTCACCTCTAGCTCAAGCAGCAACACGCAGCACTACCCCCTGGAACCCACTGGATTCTCCACTCCAGCACTTACTCCATCTCTTCACAAGCACTGTACGTAGCGTAAATACTTTTCCTCATTCACAGTCAGAATCCAACTACAGAGAACTGCAGTTTTCACTTTGTCAAATGCTTAAATATTCATTTTTATCAACCCTGACATGCAAATAATAACGCATGGAAACCATTTCTCCCTGAAACATTGTCCAAAGTGAACTGCAGTCCAGTGACTCAGAGCCCCCCTTACTGGGTACTGCCTTACAAAAAAAAAGTCATTTATTGGAAGACGGTACCAAAGCTATTTCTGAAGAACATCAGCTACTTCTTCACAAGAAATTGCTCAAACCAAATTGTCACTTGCTTCTGAGGCAGAGGCAAAACGGCAAAAGAAAGAGTAACAGGGCGGAAGGAAAAAAAGAAGAGAGTATGTGCATGTGAGACAGGAAGGTCACACAATGGAGACATGCAAACGAGTAAAATATAAACCACGCACAGGAACAGTATCAATCGAGTATGTTAATATTTGTAACTGCTAGTGGAAAATACAGCCTTCATTCTCTACAGCTCAGCCATCCCTGCAATAACCTGCCACTAGCTCCACTTCTAGCACTGCCTGGTGCTAAGAGCTGACACTAAACCTAAAGCTAAGGACATGCAGGAGGGGCTGTGGCATCGCTACTCACTTGGACTCGTCATAAGGCGTTTTACAGATGCAGTAAAGCTTTGTGTCCTTCTTCGTTTCCTTTGAGGTAGTAGAAATCATTTTCTTTTTCTTGGACTTGGAAGCTGATGAATCCTTCTCCTCCTCTCGTTTCCTCTTCTGGGAGGAGACTGGCACGGGGACAGTGGTGGAGGAGGAGGAGGTGACACTGGCTGCTGGCAGCTGTGGTGGTGCTGGTGGCACTGGTGGTGGCGGTGGCGGGGCAGCGGCGGCGGCCGCGGCGGCTGCGGCTGCTGCTGCAGCAGCTGCTGCCTGGGCTCTTTCTTTTTCTTTCTTAATTTTAGTCAAGTCTTTCTTTAGCTCCTCCTAAAGTGTATTAAATGAATAAATAGAGGGAGGCACTTCATATGATTATTGCAAGACAGGGTTAAAATCTAGGCAAAAATCCCCAAGCTTAACCAAAAGAAAACAATTAAATCTGTTTAAATATGCATTTTTTTCATGTTCTGATCCTACAATTCACATACTATTAAGGGATGACACTCTTGGGCTACAATGGCCCACTGGCTGCAACTTATCAGAAAGTGTTTCATGAAAGAAGGTAATTTCAGTCCAGAAGAAAACCAAGAGGGCCTCAAAGGACATATGAGTAGCTTTGCAGAGATCCACAAACACATCTTCTTCCTGTAAATTTCCTTAAAATCTCACTGAGCAAACAAAGATTAACACAGAAATGTTCTCCCCGGCTTAACACCAAATTAGCTTTTGAGACTCTGTCCTTACCTGCACTTCAATCTGTAGATCTTTGTCCAGAAGTGCTCTTTTTTTCAGTATTTCAGCTTTCAGCTGCTCTTTATGCTTGAAAAGCAGAGCTGAGAGCTTGGTCGCGTTCTGCTTGCTCCGCTTCTGCTCCACGCTCTCCTCTCGCTTCCGTTTCTTAGCTGCCTGTTTTTCTTCTTTGTCTATCTTATCCAGAATATATTTCATCACTTGGTTGCACACAATCATTCTGGGGAAGAAATAAAGGAAAAGGACATTGTGCTGAGCTGCCTGTTTATTCCCAGTTGAGAATGTAGAATCAATTCTCCAGCCGCTGCAAGCTCATTATTGTATTTCCTCAGATGCACAAGGTAAATTTAGCAACACCCAGTGCTTCCACTCCTGCTTATTTACTAGAGCACTGCTGGGAGAGATAAAGTCCCTTGTTAGGCTCAAGAGGGCCAGTCCCAATTTCACTTAAATGATCTGAGTACTAATTGTTGCTCCCCTCCCCCAGCTGACTCCCAACAAAGCTTTGGCTTTAGTAGGATGAGAGAGATTTTAGCTCAATTCAGTTTCCACAATTTGTTTGAAAGAGCTGGATTTTTGTTCTGATGTAGGATTAAAGTGAGTTGGAAGCCTGTAACTTCTTCAAAACCAGACATTTCTGTGCTCTAGTGACCATGAAATACTACCAAGATTTTGTTTTTTAGCATAAGGACTGACAAACACGTTTCCCTATATAGAATTCACTATAAACTGTTCCAAATTTCTCTGCTAATGACAGCTCAAGATAAGTTTTTCATATGCTTGTTGTACCTTCAACTATACATCCATTTTCCTGCTCACTTGTTTTGCATCTTTCATTTATTTTGCTTTATAGTCCAATTAGAAAATGAATGTATTTTGGTTCTTCTGTATTTACTTTTCCCTTCCCCATTCTTTTCCAAAACCATTAGAAAACCAAATGCTTTCCGTTGCCAGAGTGACCATGAAAAACAACTCCCATGGAGCTGAGAGGGAACAGCAGAATAGCAATGGCCAGGACCAGCAGCTGCTGGTAACTCTGTGGTCTCAGACATTTTGTCCTTTGACAGACAGCTGGATTTTGATGACAAATGAAATATGTGGATAAGTATTTGCAGGGCCATACAATTTTGTTTTGTTTGCTCTTTATACCTGCACTGTATCTATGTGGTTTAGCATATTTTTTTTCACAGACTAAAGGTCTCCACATTGTATTTTTGAAGAATAAATCAGTGAGATGGAAAAGCAGCTGCACCACAAACCAAGCTAGTAAGAATCATTTTTTTTAATCCTTCTCTTAAATTGGACTTTTGTCAGTCGAAACACCTCTCTGGCTGTCTGACACCACATGAAACAAAGAGCATATCCAATACATCTTTTTCTTTATGCAACTGTGAACAGTAAAGGAGTGGCACCTAGGGATAGTGTTGTAATCAACTGAGCTTGTGATTTGATGATCAAAATTTTATAGAACATACTCTTCTTTTTCTTAGTATCTGACACACACTTGTGATTATCTAATTGGAGCAACTGCATGTGTGAAAAGGAGTCAAAATAATCCCAAGATAAATGACAAACACTCCACATTTCTGTTTAGCAGCTTCAAGCATAAAATCTCTCAGTTTGTCAATCTGTCTTCCAACTCTCCAGCTCCTTCTGTAGAGTGGGATGTGCAGGGACAGGAATGGAAACACATGGCCAGGATAAAGGACAAACAAAACCCAGGCTTTTTTTTGCAGCAGAAGCATTAATTCTCCATTCTGTGTTCCTTTACTTGAGTTTAAAGACTGTGGCCAGCTTCAACACACTATGTAACATTACTTAAAAAACATATTATCAAAAGAAAATTCAGATTATACAAGATGAAAAAAGTTCATTATGAAAGTTAATTTTAAGTGTTACTCTAACCAATTTTAAATAGTAACACTTCTTTAAGCAGGTTTTTACAAACCAGCATTTCATTATGATATCATTACAAGATGCAATAAAAGGAAAAATTAGTATCTATGGATGCACTGTGATGCACATTCACCTCTGGTTTTCTTCCCTCTCAGCTGGAGTCAGGGTCTTCTTCTGTTTCAAATGTTCTATGACAGCATTCTGCTTCATAACCACCTGTAGGATGATACAGAACCCAAAAAGATGAAAACTTAGCCAGTATTTCACAGTATTATGGGGAGAACCAGGACATTTTCTAAGTTAAAGTGTCATATATTTCACTGAGAGACAAAATAAAGCTGATTTTATAAGGGGAGCAGTGCTTGTTTAAAACCAATTATTTGAAAATTGAAAAAGAAATTGAAAAAGAACACCACCACCCCCAGAGTAGGATATTTTGCATATGCCAAGTCTGAACCCAGGAACCATAGCATCATTGACTGTATTTCCTCTGTGACTGGTTGTTTTATTTTAAAAGTGGTAGGAGTCCATTATACACTTTTCAAGCCCCACAGCCATCCAACAGCATCACATTTCAGACACCTCTTTGGAACCTCAGTTTTCAGGTAATGAAAGTACTGCAGGTGTGTTCTGTCCATCAGCTCTCCTAGCTCTGACCTATCTTTCCTGAATTGAGAATAGAGGTGGATTTGTCCCAGAAGCTAATGGTCAGCTGAATCAAGGTGACAGAAGAATACAAACATGGTACAAGTGACTTGATGTGCTGAATTAACTTGGAACATGTCATTAAATTGCCACTAGCAATTGTGCACTATCTTTGAAGGAATCAAATTAACTGCCTGCCAAATGTATTAACATTGTTAACAAGAAGAGGCATTTCAAATTAGATTTCTTTCATTCATTAGGTGTTAATTTCCTACTGTTAACTTTACCTGTTTCTGGATAATGTCACTTTGATTGGAAGCCTGAAGGGTGTGCTCACATTTAATTTCTATCTGTTGCTGTTTTTTCTTCTGCTGCTGCTCCCTGAGCTGCTGAACTCTGTGCAGCTCCTCCTGCACACTAGCTGCTTGCACTGTCACCACACTGGCAATCTGCTGAGCTTGTGCTGGGCTACTGTGCTGGACCTCAAGAGGCAACTGAACCTTGATCTGGGGCACACTGTCCTGCTGGGCTCGTATCTGAGCCACAATACAGGGCTGCAGCTCAGAGAGGACTTCCACTTGCTGCTGGAGCTGAGGCACTGCAAGAACACTTGTTGGAGGCTGCTGAACTTCCAGCTGAGGATGAGCTGGGCACTGCACAGGACCCCGATTTAAATTTTGAGTACTTGCAAGGGCTGAGCCCAAGGTCTGGACCTGAGGCTGTAATTGCTGGGCTGTAATTTGTATGGGAGCGTGGGGCCACATGGGGCTGGGTTGTGGGGTTGGAGTTTGCACCTGAGCTGGATGCTGAGCCTGGGCCTGGCCTGGGGGCAGCCCCGCGGGCGGCAGCTGCACTGGGCCTGGCGCTGGCGAGAGCCCCGGAGCCTGGGCTGGAGACTGGGCCGGAGATTTGGAGGGCTGAGCCTCGGGGGCGGCCGCGGAGTCACCGGGAGCCTCGGGCTGGCTCGGGGCCTCGGGCTGAGTGCCCTGGGGCTGAGCCCCCGAGGGCTGTGCCGTGGCTGAGCCGGGCTGGCCCTGGGGCTGCCCCTGCCCCGCGGGCACGGCCGGTGCTGGCGGCGCCTGCAGAGCCGGCTTCGCTTCCCCCGCAGCTGTGAACACACAAACAATTAATTAATCCATTAATTGCAGTGGCACGGCGATGAGCCTTGACAATCCAAACCCTCTGCACTACTGCAAAGCTCTATGCAATACTCTTCCACCAAATTTACTGCAGCAACAGGCAACCCCCAGCTGTATAAACACTCCCATGCAATTGAAATGGAAGCTTTTTTCTGCTGAACAGAACAATGCTCACCCGAGGTCGAAGTAGAAACGGTGGTTGTAGTTGTGCTAGCTGTAGTAGCAGCTGCTGGTAGTGGGGTGAACAGAAATCTCTGAATTGTACCATTTGGCATAGCTGCTTGCATAAGCTGCTGTCCTGGACCAGGTATTACAGTCACACCCTGAGGGATTAATTGTAACTGACCAGTAGTTTGACCTTGTCCCTGAATTACCACAGTTAAGCCTTGACTGCCACCCTAAAAAAAAAGTTAATATTGATGTATTAGTGATGTAATTCTTAGACAGACTTTGCTGAGAATCAGAACAATTAGGGTTTTGGATTTCAGAATTCAATATTTTTATCACAAACCATACTCCTAAAATCCAAAACTAGCATCTGAGATCATGAAATACTAAAAGGACTCTTTCAACAATTTCATTGCCAACAGATGACTGGATTAGAGTTACACATTTTGTGAACCCACAGAATACAACACAACAACTCTGAGTCTTTGCTGTAGAAACTCACAGAATCACAGAATGGTTTAGGCTGGGAGGGACCTTAAAGCTCACCCAATTCTACCTGCACCTTCCACTATCCCAGGTTGCTCCAAGCCCCATCCAACCTGGCCTTGGACCCTTCCAGGGATGGGGCAGCCACAGCTGCTCTGGGCAAACTGTGCCAGGGCCTCCCCACCCTCACAGGGAAGAATTTCCTTCCAACATCTAATCTAAACCTACCCTCCCCTTCAGCTTAACCTCCAAGTCTTGTTCCACCTACAAAAAAAACTTATCTGGCAATGAGCAGTCTGTGTGTTGCAATAATTTCTATGTATTATTTATAGTTTGAAGAACAGATACTGTGGTAAAACACAGCAATTTATTTTTACCCAAAAATTGACTCTCTAAACTTATTTTTTGCCAGCAGATCTCCATGATCTTAGCAGAAGATGTAAGAACTTTTCCCTCCTCTGCTCACAGATAGTGCAACTTTTCCTCAGAGGTTCTGGATGGCATGAATGAAAACTAAATCTTCACATCAAATCAAAAGACAAGCAATTAAAACTATGATCTAAATGTCTACAAAACGGGCCATACAGAATAATTATGTCCCTTACTACTATTAAAGATTTTTTTTCCATGCTGCTGAACACCCCTGATGCCAGTTACCTTACTGGGAAATACAACAGGAAGCAAGAGTTAAAAACCTTACTATTGAAACCACTTACTTTGTACTTACTATTTATTATATTTATTTACTATTTAAGCTGCTTTCAGTCTGTAATTATGCCAACTCTTATTGTAAATGAACATAAATTTAAGGGCACAGGCACTACACTGCTGAAATGCAAAGGCTGGATGAGTGTTAGCACATTTCCACACCCAGGGCTGTCCAGTGCTTTACCTGCCCTTGTGTGAGCTGGGTGAGCTGGGCCATGGTCAGCTTCACCTGGCCCTGCTGAGGCCGAGGGGGCGGTGCTGGGGTCTGTGGCTGAACTTGTTGAGGGGCTGTTCCAGAACTTGTGATGGTTTTCTGCCCAGTGCTGGAAGAAGCTGTGCTGGTACTAGAAACTGCTGTTGAAACAGGCTGACCCCTGATTATCTGAGTCACTACTTGCTGTGTCTGACCTGTAAGAGAAGAATTGGAACTAAGAAATTCAGCTTTTTAACCATAAGCACAGCAAACCTCCAAGTCATAAATTGCAACGGGGCGTGATGGTTATCAGACAGGTGAAGCAAATACTGCAATTTGCACATAAATTTTCTTTACAAACCATCTGTGTGATTGAAAAATGTCTGCAAGATGTTTCCTATTTTAACAGTTTTATTTTAAGGTTGCATGCATATGGAGTACTTCAAACACTGACCTTCTCTTTAAGAGAAAACATACAAAAAAATAAAAGGCTTTCTCAATGCACAATTACTCTTTATGTTTTTAGGGCTTTTCAGTTTTGTTTGTTGGGGTTTTTTTTCCCCAAATGAATGGACTTAAAATTAAGTACTACATTTTTCAGTGTCAATGATGAATATCATTGACAAGGCCTCCAACAAACACATGCAGAAGCTGAAAAAGGCATTAGTCGAGCATCAAAACGAGGGATTTTTGCATTGGGACACAATGACACGCATGGAATTCATGAAGAAACAAACCATGGATTTCACACTGGGAATTGAAATATTAAAGTGAACCTACTGGCTGGCAGAATACCTTGTTGCACCACCACAGGAGTTCGGATGATGGCCTTGCCAAGGGTGGACTGCTGCAGGGGTGTCCGGATCACCGTCATGCCGGGGCGCAGCGGGGTCCCCTGCACCACCTGTGCACACCAAAGACACCACCTGTCAGCTGCAGGAAAAAGCCCCTGGAATACACCCTGAATGTTTTTCCACGTGTGCTTTAATTTTCCCAGTTGGAGGGAACTGTTGTACCTCTTTGGAATAAAGGATCCATATACACCATTGCTGAGACGAGCCAAAAACAATGGAAAGTGATTAGCCAGAACTTTTAATACCTGCCAATAACTTCAAGTCTATGCACCCACATTTTTTTTGAGTTAAATAACCAGAAAAACATCTTACTTGTGAAGTGCTTGTGGTTCCTAAAGTCCCTGTGGTGTTTGGCCTAATGGTTACAGTTGCTGTCCTTGGCTGGAATGAAGTAAAGGTTTGACTTGCACCTGTAGTTGATGGAATGATACCCAATACCTTTTGCTGAACTTGAACCACACCTAATTAAAGAAAAATTGAGAATTCATTAATGACATAATGGCCAGCAAAAGAAGTAAATGCAGCTCCAGGATGGCATTTAGAACTCAAGTCTCCAGGTTTCTAGAACACCTTTGAGCCTTTCAACATTTCTTGGGAAAGCCTTTGTCATATTGTAAAAAGAAGCAGCATTATACTTTGTCAATAATCCAACTATATTTTAAGTTAAGAAACAGATATTTTAGAAAAGATTAAGGAAAGTGTGAATCTTCACAAAGATCAGTTGGATGGTAACTGCAAAGAAGCCCTTGCATTGACAGGGTGCCACAAATTGTTGTTCTACAACCATTAAAAGCTATAATCTGATTAATTTCAAATGTAGGAGAGCAGTTTATACTCCTTTCACCTACAACACTGTGGTGCTGAAGAAAATGGGCAATGCTTCTCCTCTCACCTAAGAAATTTCAATACAAAACCTGCAGCCTTCATGATGTGCTCAGATGCTAAATATAATACAGACAGAGAATTGAGCTTTTCTGTTCAATATACATTCACAATCTCAATATATTAAGTCCTCTTCTTGAGGCAAGAATCAAAAATGCTAATCTTAGTGTGGAGCCAAACTCCTGCTCATCAATGAAGAGCAGCTGTAGGCATTAACATTTTTGTGAAGGAAGTTGCTTTGTTGATTTAGATAACAGAAAAAAACCCCCATGCTTCATTCCATATTGTTCAAAATAAAGCTCCAAATTTTGTGCAAGGAAATGCAGAATAATTTATAGGCAAAAAACTTGACTTTTTCCCCTTACAGACAAAAATATGCAATATAGGGGAACAAGCTGTATAAACTTGTATTTTTTTATATACATATATATATATATATATAAAATATTTTCCCCCCTTCACACCACAGTTTACTTCACTGGGAAAATAGTGTCAAAGGAGAATTAAGCAGCAAGCTGGAATACAGTTTTTATTCAGTTCCCTTTGCCCTACCTCCTTGAGTTGATGGCACATTGACGGCAACAATCTTGCTGTTTGCAGGGAGTGGCAGCTTAGTTATCACTTTCCCTGCCATCGTTACTGGGCTGCCTGAGAGCTGGAAGGTCTGCCCTGTGCTGGCAATGCTTGTGGCTGAGCTGGCAGCTGTGCTAGTGGCTATTGAGGCACACAGAACAGGCAGGAATTTAGAGCAGAATAATTAGTCAATGAAATGACTGTTGTTCAAGTATGAAACAGCAAACTACAGGATTACTTTTACATATTTTGTTTTTGAATGTGTCATGCTTTCTTTGGTAAAGGTTCTTTATTGGAAACAGCATGTTACACCATAGAATGCTTTCATGAATGATTACTAGTAAAAAAAACTGTCAGTAATTAATGAGACAGGTCAGAAATGAGACTTCCTAGCAAGTCAGAACAAGGAAAAACTAGCCAGGTATCATCTCAGGAATGTCCTTCTGGCATAGCAAGAGTTAAGAGCAAAGACAACCAGAGATGTAGTAATGCTGCATGTCTGGAGAAGATGTGATGTGATACAGGATGTGATGCACACACAGGGTGAACTCCAGCAATGTTCCTTCCATGACAAATGACTCCTTACCTGTTGAAGACTGGCCTTGCTTAACCCAAGTAGCAAAAGTCTGATGGAAATTCTTGTTCTGCTGGAATGTTACTGTAGCTGGAGACCCCACTTTAGTGGTGAGCACTACTTTGGTTCCCGTGGGGACGGGGCCTGTCAGGGGGCCCACCACGACTTTCTGTGGGGTGGAGACTGTGCTTGCAGTGCTGCTGGCTGTGGTAGCTGCAGGGAGCACACCTCCTGCAGGGATCTGCTTCTGCTGCTCCAGCCGCTTCTATTTAGCAAAAAAATGGAATAGCGATAATTAGTATTTTCAGATTTTACAACATAAACATTGTCTCTACCCAATATTGAGAGATAAAGGCCTCTGGTAGGATTTTAGTTCAAATTGTAGAGGTTTGAAGAATAGGCTCCTTGACCTCCAGAACTACAAATCTGCTTAGAATACACAGCCAGAAATTTTCCTTTATAGCAACTCTGAAATCCTTGCCTTATGTTAATTTCATTGCACGTTTTACTTTTAAAAAATCCATTCAATATATTAATTTGTCTCAGATTAATCAGGAAGATTAAAAAAACTTCAGAAAGTATCCATCTATATTTGGCTTTGACCATGTGCATGCATGTCAGTAATTGGTATGTCATCATCAACACAGAGCTTACTATTAGCATTCCTAAATTTAGAACTTCCTGCACTGAGATCCTGCCAGTTACAGAAAAAAAACAGACTGTATAATTTTGTTTCACCACTGAGAATGCAATTTTTAAAGATATTCTTTTAAATGTAAATTCAGTTTGCAGCCTGCTTAAAAAAAATAGGTTCAAAATCCCTTACCTTACCCAGTCACCTTCTGTGCTGCAACTGTTGAAACAGCAGATTTAATCTAGAGAGCCCCTTAGTGAAGGGATGTATCAGTAGGCTCTTCTAAAATGTCAACTAATTTAACATTTTTTCCCATGTTACTGGAATTATCTCTGTATTTATCTAATTTAAATTCCAGCATTATACTGCAGTAATGCCCACAAATCAGAAGCACTCGTTCAATACTAATGGGTTTTTGTCAGGGAAGATGAAATGAAAAAACAGTCAGTTGAAGAAAAGCACAGTTCTTAATAATGTATGTGAAATACCAACATGGCATTGAGTTTCCTAATTTTAATTGCATATATCTAAATATAAATAAAATACATATACATATCTACATATATTTAAATAAAATTATCATTGGGCTTAACTCAGATAACTTAAGATAGAATAAAATCAAAAGATTCAATTTGAGTGAAGCATGAAATGCAGTTGTATTCCCAAGTCAGCTCTGTTCCAAGGCAGCTTTCCCCCATACACAGAAGACTGAGAACCTTACCTGGAGATGGGTGCTTCCCAGCCTTCTTTAAAATGGAAACAAACTAAACCTTGCTAAAGTGTTAGAAATGACATGGGGGAGAAACAGGCAATCCAGAGCAAACCTTTGCTTTAACCCTGTTTCAAAATAACAAATGTGTACAGTGGCAGCAGCATTGTTTGATGGCTTAATCTGCAGTTGGGACTATTGGAGAGATGGTGTAAGCAAGGGCTAACTCCATTTCCCAGGCTGTGATGCATGTGCTGAGCAGTTGCTGACTGCTGGGACGACCAACAGCTCCCCACCTGCTGGGCAGCCAAACGTTGGTGTTTTAGCTGAGCCTCCAATTGGGCCTTGAACTCCTCTGCCTTCTTCTGTTCACTAACCTTAGCCTGTTGTTCAACTGCCTGTGCCTTTTCCTTCTCCACCCTGCCAAAGACACAACCAAAAGTAAGTTATACCACCACATAAAATCCAACCATCAAACTGCATTTTGTTTCATCCAGTTTAACTGCTCTCATAAGAGCAACCACTGACACAGAAGATCACTGAGAAACTGGTCGTGGCTTTAAAAATATTTTGAAATAAACTACAGAAGTTGCATGCAACATTGCTGAAACATCCTGATGCTAAACTACTGCAACATCTTATAAGAAACTATTAATCAAAAATGGAATGTATAATTACATCTGAGACTGCAAGGAACCCATGTAATAACATATTTAAAATTATTCTTTCCAAGAGACTCAAAAATGTTGTTCCAACTCTAAGCACATGATACTGAAAATGTGCATCTTATGACTTGAGTATTCTCAGGCTCAATTTACTTGCACACAGTAATTTCCTTTGGATTATAGAAGTATTTAACAAATACTGTACAAAGTCATGCAGAAAGCAGCCTACAACCTTTCCATGCATTACAGTAATAACCTTTTAGCAGATAACAGTGGTTAGTTCATAAGCATGGAAAAATTAATATTGGTTCTAACGAAATTGAAATATCTGCATACCCTAGTTTTAGTACCACCAAATAGTTTAGCTTTGTAACTCTAAGCTTGACTCCCAGTATTAAAAGGCCTAGTAAAAATACAACACAGATGTGTTTCTAGTGATCACAGTGACCAGTTTTGTGTTCTCATGGGGAACTTTTATTTAATAAACACACAGATGAAGACTACTTTCTTTAAAAGGTCACTTTACCTTTCAGCAAATGCCCTGATCTCCCACAGTTCCAACTCCTCCTCTGCTACCCAAGTTTCCATTATAACAGGGCCTGTTTGCTTGGGTGTTTCTGGCCTTTTTGGCCTGAGGGCACTTGATCGCAGTCCCTTCCTCTGGGGTGTTGGAGTTTCTTGAGAGAACAGTCAAAACACACACATTAAGCTATACTGTAAAATGAAATTGAAGCGTAAATCAAGATTTAGTGATGTTTTCAGTCCCACTTTATAAACAGTGAGGCCTTTCAGCTTCAGATAAATCATGTCCATTTGCTAAATGCAGCATTTGTTTCCTGTAGGTAAATGAATAGTTCACAGCAAGCTGTGTTTGCTTCCCTGATGAGCTGAATTACCATAAAGATCCAGTTACCTTAATTTCTCTACATTACAGGGAGGGGGAGAATGTCCAAAGAAGCAAACAAACCAACCAACCAACCTTTTGGAGCCTCTGGTACACCAATGGGACAAATGATTTTTCTTATACAGTACTCTGACCGGATCCCATACGGACCGACATCTCTCCGCTTGATTATTTCTGTGGTTGTAATTTCAGTTTCAGTTGTTTCTGCAATGAATTAGTCCCAGTACATTAATAACAGAAACAAATAAAGCTAATTCTCCAAGCAACCCATTATACTCAAGGCAAAGAAACAGCAAATAACATTCAAATGCTACAGCTGACAGGGAACCTTTACAGAAATGTTTTGAGGGAGTGTAATACTCAGAATTTACAGCAAAAGCTTTTGCAAAGAAAACCAGAGAATTAAAATAACAGTACCTGTCCTTGTGGTTCCTCCCCCAGGTGGAGCTTTTGCTGCCATATCATCCCACTTGAGACATGCCCACAATAACCTCAGCATGAGGCTCACTCCAGCCAATGATTTGACTGTTTGGAGTCGGTACCTAAGGACAGAATATAAATAATATTTTAAAATACATTTAAAATACCCGACCAAACCAACAGAACAAAGGTTTTCCATTCTACTTTTACTGAACAATATAGAAAACTGAATTATAAATAGCAAAATTTACATATTTGAGAATAAACATGTGTACCACTTGTATTTTAAAAATGAATTAATTTCATCAGATCCTAGACTTTTTCTCAAAAATGTAAAGTATGTACCTCCAAGTGATCCCAAAAGTTGGTCTTGGGGATGGATATGGCCAGATATCCAAGGCAGGCTTTGCATTGTAATTGAAATAAGGAACCTCTCTGATTCCTCCTCTCCTGGCCAGCTTTTTTAAGTCATCATTGGGTAAAACAAAGATGCTTTTTTTACTGCTTTTGGTAACAAACTTCCTGTAAGAGGGCAAAGCAGTTCCAGAACGCGTTTTTTTGGGTCTTGCAAATTTCATTAACTTCACTTTGTCTTTTGTGGAATATTCTTTGCTGACAGTCATGGAAGTCACCAACGTGCCTTCAGGGGTGGTCAGTGAATCGGTGACTGTTGTTGTAACCACTGTTTTACTGTGCTCCTGGACAGAGATGACATCAGAGTTACTCTCTGTGGCTGGAGTGGTGAGCTTGGTCACAGTGGTGGTGGTGGTGACAGTGGAGATGGCACAGTTTTCTGTAGAGGAAACTACTGTGGTTTTCTCACTGCTGGCAGCTCCAGTCTCTGCAACCTTAAACACCGTTTTGGACTCTGTGGACACAGTTGAGGTTGTGGTAGTCACTTCAGTAATAACAGTTTTTATTTTGCTTTCTCCATTAGTATCTTCCATTTTATATGTCTGTATCCCATTCTGGTCAGCAAAGTGACTGCTCAAGCTGGATTCCTCACACGAGGTCACAGGTGATGGAACAACTTTCTTCTCCTCAATTGCCTCAGTTTCCATAGATTCTGTTTCACTGTTCAGGTTATTTTCTTTACAGACAGACTGTGTTGGCAGGGAAGCAGAGCCAACACTGGCAGACCTCTCAGGAGAAAGCTGGTTTTCTTCAGTTTTCTGCATGTATTTGAGAACTTCATCTGGTGGCTGCAGACTCTCTCCAGACTCAGACCCAGGTGAACTCTGCACATGTGACTTTGAGTCCATGTTATTTTTATCCTTTGGGTCCTCTCCCATGATGTCACCATTCATGAATGGTTTTACTGAAGATTCCTTAAATGTCAAAGGTTTTATTTCATGTTCTGGAATGGGTTTATTAATATTATTAACTTTTGGTTCAATATCACCCCCTGCCTTAGCTTCACAGGTATTTTTCACTAAGCAGTCATCATTGCATAATGCTTTAATGTCATTGTCTTTTCCATTCATTTGAAATGATGATTTTTCTTTTTCTGTCTCAGTTTCTTCATTTTTATTATTCTTTTTGTCAGTAACAGTATTTACATTTCTCTGATCAAGATATTTGTTCATGGTACCTGTCTCCACTTTCAGTTCCTGACCTTTCTTTTGACCATTAGCTTCTGTTAGTTTAGGGCTTAGTAAATCCTCATTATCTTCTTCCCCATCCATGTGTTCCAGAGTTTGACTTTCAAGGTTTCTTTCAGAAATTAGTCCTGTTTTAAACGATTCTAGATCTTTGTTAGGTGATTTTTGGTGAAATATCATCTTTTCAGATTTATTTCCAGTCTTTACAGGAGCAATTTCTTCCTCCATTTCACTTTCTTGAGAGGACATGTTTTCCACATGGCTTTTTATCATACAATTGCTTTCTGGATCTTTGCTTTGCTGTTCAGAATTCCCTTCTGAGTCTGTTTTTTCAAGTGTGGCCAGAGCATCTCCTCTACAGCTGCTTTCAGGTACCACTGGCCCTAAGTTTTCAAGTTCTCGCTGAGACACTCTGGTAATAGGTAGCTTTTGTTTCAAGGGTTTTTCATTTGTTTCTGAAACATCCCATTTGATTCTGCCTTCTGCACTGGTTTGTTTCAAGCCATCCACTGAAGAGCTCTCAGACTCTCCAAGAGCCTCTTGTCCTTGACGCTTATCAGCAGTCGAAGGTTCAGGGTTGTTTTCTCTGCCATCATTCTGAACAGAGCTGTCTCCTTCAGAGGACTGTGGGAAGTCTTCATCCAGCAGCTGCCCCTCTTTTGACAGCCTGTTTGACAAAGGCAAAGAAGGTTCATCTTCAGCCCCAGTTTTGGTACAGGAGATACTGCTGATGGGCAAAGAGCCCTGCTCCGCATCTTCGGCTTGGGTCTTGTCTGAAATGTAGCTCTGATCTTGGGAAGAACAGTCAAACTGGCTTCCTTCTTTTCCTTTCCTTGTTTGTAGCTCACCTGCATTTTTCTGGGGGCTCACAGATCGAATGCTCCCAGTTTTAGCACCAGCCTCCAGCTTCATCTTTTCTAGACGTTGTTTTTCTTCCAGTGTAAACTGTTTTATTCGCCGCTCCAGGAGTCCATCTAATTTTGATGATTTTACTTTCCTTTTGTAGCAAGTCCTCAAATGAAATCCCTCACTGACATTGATTATATCCCGCTTACAATGACTTTCCTCATCTTTTATGGAGGATTCAATTTTCACATCATCCACATCCATAGGTTCTTCCTTGATGACTTTATCATTTTCACCATCGATGTCTTTTTCCACTGTGAAGAAGAAGTAACTGAGTCAGTGAGCTCCTCAACAATGAATACAGATTATATTTTTACATTAAGTACTAAGAAATAAATGGACCTTTTAGCATATTAATAATTTCAATTTAAAAAGGAACAAAAGCTTCAGACACTACTACAATGGATAACAGGCAATCATTTAACTGAGACATTTTAGATGTCTTGACAAAATCTGTTACAGTTTTTCACTAGTTATTTCTGAGGTTCTGTGCTTTCATTCTTGCAATAACATGAGTTTCACAATAACAAAAGATTATCACCTGTGTCTTTTGCATGATCTAAGTTTTCAGAAATTGTGTCAACTTCTAACTTGTCTTCACGCAACTTTTCTTCTTTTACTTGTACTTTCTCCAAGGTTTCTGAAACATCTGCTCTGTCTTTTGCTTGCAGATCTCGAGAATCCTTTGCTCTGTCTTTCTCTGTTTTAACCTTAGTGGGACCTTTTCGTTTATCCAAGTTGCATTTTTCATCTTCGCTCTTTGCTATTAACAAATGAAATTATTTCAATTATCCAGAGGATTCTTTGTACTCTGTCACATTTGAATGTATGTTAATTTACTTCTCAAATCATTTGCACACCGTTAGTGGAATTCAGAAAGAGAATTAAGTGTCCAGTGGTAACACCATACATTAAATAGTGCACTACTGAATATATATATATATATATATATATATATATACATCCCCTCAATATTTAAGATGTTATTTTTTGGGTTTGATGCTCCACATAACTTTGATCTCCCTTTAATTTAAATGAGGCTATACAAAGATGCACAAGTACTTCACACAACATAACTGAAACAATTTATTGTAGCTACAAAATGTCTGTGACAACTGAACAGGTTCCACTGATCCAGATTACCAGATATCCACACAAGCTTTGCTGGAACATTACTCCTGAAGTCTGCTTAAGAAATATCACACATAAATTAACTGCAATTAAAAAAAAAATGTAAGCAATGCAGACACTTACTTGACAGCAATTTCCTGTAATTTGCATTAGTATTTCCTGGCAGTTTGGGCATAAATCTGTGGACATGGGTTTTGCTAATCCAGCTCCAGCCACCATATCCTGTTACTCTATATTCCTCTCCTTTTTGCTTCCAAACCTGTAAATATTTTTAAAAATGCAATATTAACGATGCTATTTGCTGCATTATCAATGTTTACATTTAAAATCTCAGATAATTTTAAAAATCCCCACATTTTTACACACTTTTCCAAGCAAGTTGAAGTGTATTTTTAAATAATGTACTAAAATTGAAGAAGTATCTGCTGATAATTAAATTGAGCTATCATAGTAACATCTAGAAGTCTCATTTATTTAATGTAATTGTGAAAATCTATTTACCTAAAAGATTATAGGAGTTTTTGAATCAACCTGTATGCTTCTTACAAGTGTAGAGCAAAGAACTACTCCAAAAGTAGTGAATATCTACTGTAGGAGAATATAAAGAGGTTTCTACAGTAGTTTCCATCATATTGTACAACCTCCTAAAGGAGGATTTTCTGGGGAGAGGGAGTGGGATAGGGATGGACACACAGACAAGATCCCAATAACTCCCTAGAACCTTCCATTGGGAAATGCTGCATTTGCAGAGCAGTATCTGTCAGTCAGGCAGTGCCAATAAGAGCATGACACAGACCAAATTCAGTTCAGACCAAGATAATGTGCTTGAATACACGGCCATGGTTCCTGCTTCCACGTAAGAACAACACAAGGACATGAAGACTGTAAATGTAAATGGAAACAGAAAGAGCCAGAAACCAACAGCTTCTGTATTTTCTTTGTTCTTCCCACAAAAGAAACTCTCACCTGGTGTTTGACAGGAAATGTGTATTTCACCCATGTAGCTTGCTGCATTGTTTCTTCTTCTTCTTGTTTTCTCTCTTTTTTTTTCACTTTCTCCTTTTCTTCTCTTTCTATTGCTGTCATTCTGCGTAACCTAATCCATACAGATTTAAGTGAATTTAAGTACAGTGTCTTGCAAGCAAATATAAGAAGTCAACAGCACATAATATCCCTCTGAATAAGCTGAAATAGCTGAAGTTAAGAGGAATGCTCACTATCAGGCTTTAGGTGTTACTTGTAACAGGAACATCAGTTTTTTTGCTATTTCAGTGAGGCAAACACAGCTGGATGCAATTGTGTCTAACACCAGACATATCTATTTCCTGCTTCTATGACAAAATGAGAGACAAAACCCAGACTCCACTGAACTGAGAGTGTTGAAATTTGCTCTTCCACTCTCCCAGAGTTTTAGCAGTTTTGAGACTGGGGCTCAGATAAACCAAACACAGGAGCAATGACACTATAAAAATATTGTCATGGTTTTTCAGTGTTTCTGTTTGAGGAACTACACTTCAAGTGCTGAATGACTATCTCAATTTAAACATAATTCTTACAGGCTTAGAGGAACTAGAAATTGCAAACCAAAGTAAAATTCTCACATTCAACAATATTTTAATATTTGTTCATTTTACCTGGTATGCCCCAAGGATTCCCGCCAGATAGGCAGCATGACAACTGGTTTGATTGCACACTCCAATATAGCCAGTGCTAGTGCAAATTCTCTGGGCTTGCTGCACATCTGAACAGCCTTAATCCAGTTAGACCTAAATTGGAAAAAAGCAAATGATCTGAAACACATACATGCACTAATGTAGCTTGCCATTTTAAGAAGGGAGTAAGATAAATAGTAATACTTTCCTCAAATGTACAACCTTTTTAGCCTCCATCATAAACACACATGATGTTTTATTATAGTGAAGCATAATGCTTGGAAATCAGATTAGAAAAACCAAAGACTATGGTTTATTAACAATGCTAGCAAAACCCCAAGTAAAACAGAGAATGTGTATTTCCATTTACTCACTTACCTGTGGGAAGCCCAGTTAGGGTGAAGGAAGGATGCTGGGATATTGTTTTCCAGCTGAATAATGGTCAGCCTCAGGGTGGATATGGTGAGAACTTTGGAGCCATGCACAGACCCGTTCCACTTGAACTCTCCAGCTGGAGTCAGGCAGAATTTGTGTGAGAGGTGTCGCCTCTTGTCGTGGTCCTCTCTGTGCTGGTGCTTGTTCAAAGCGAAGGAATTGGTGGCATATTGATTGTGATAAACACGGTACTTCCCCTCCTGCCCCAGTTTGAAATAGTTGTTGATATTTCCTTTAATCACAACATCCTTCTTGGTGTTCACTCGGGAGACTTCGCCTTGAGAGTTGACCACCAGAACCTTGGGAAAGAAATATTGGAAACTTGTCAGTGAATCTGTAAAATAATTCCTTCTGTTTACTTATTTATGATTTAATGTCTCTCTGTAAAAGAATAAAAATATCCTGCACCAGTTTGCAGACACAAATAACTGTTTATCCAACACACCAATAAATGTATTTCATCACTGCCTGTCTACAGAGTTAGGATATTCCCAGATCAACATTAACATTAAAAAACCACTGTCTAGGCCCCTCAAACCAAACAGGAACCTGTTTTGCTGCCCTGATTGTGCCTATGGAGGGAGGGAGCTTTGGGAAAGCAGCTTCACTAAACTCAGGAAAGCTCTCTGTGAGCCCCCTCCTTGGTACATCACAGAATTCAGATGTGCAGCTTAGCAAACAAGTATCCTGGACTTTGAAAACATGGCATAAATAACATCACTGGACTAGTTTGTTTCTCAACAAATTCACTAAGTGTTAACTTGAACGGAAAATCAATCAACAAAAATAAAATTAATATACCAAATTATATGGAGACAATTAACTGCAAAAAAAGTCCCAACAGTTGAGCATTTCCTTCCTATCCTTCCTAGTTAAACTGGGCTACTTAAAAAAACCAGACCCAAAACAACAAACAACCCAGCCATACAAAGCAACACCAGTGCACTGGGTCACTGTCATCACTCTGTAGAGAGCACCCACGAGAGCAAAGGAGAGGGAGGAAAAAAAGCTTCCTGTGGTATTACAATTTCACCATCTTCTAATTTATTATTACTGCCTTTTTTTAAGTACCTCCTTTGCCAGAAAAAAAATCACTATTTTTAACTTTTCAATAAAATTTAGTATCCCTTAAAGAAATAATCATTTTTTCCAGAGCATTTTTTGTAGTTCTTTGAGTTTTCCAAGATGTGCACAAACCTCTCTGGTTTCTTTAAATAACTTATTTGCTTCATTTGCTGCAGCAGCAACCTGCTGGCTTTTCATCTGGCTCAGTTTGCTATCTGGATTTCTCAATCTGGTGAGCATCCGCGTCGAGCCTGACGTGCCCTTCCCTGCACCTGGAGAATCACTTCTGTCACCGTTGGATTTCTCTCCTGCCCAGGAAGAAAAAAGGCTTTTAAAACAAACTTAAGAATTGGAAGTTTTCTACTGATGTACAGAAATTACAAAAAGAACAGAAAGTTTAGTGAAAAGATGCATGAAATAAAAGCTGGAGATGTCATTATCCTTATCATCCTTATTATTATTATTATCTTCATCAGCATTATTATTATTACCCATGTCCTCTGAAGTCTGGGATCCCCTCTCTGCATTTTCAGCATCATCAAGAGTCCTAATGGAGTCGTTCTGCCCAGAGCCCAGCTCGCTGCCACTGCTGTTTTCAATATCTGCCTGTGGAGGTGCAGCAGAACCACTGCTGGGGATCATCTGACCAGTTTCTTCTACAAAAGAACAACTTCAGTTTTAGTTCTTTCTTTTGAATTGGATCAATGCAACTTTTCATTAAAAAAAAAGCAAATCAACATGTTTTACTGGACTGGAGGGAAACACAGAAAATATTAATTCCCTTTGGAGCACCATATCCATGAAAGTATTTTTTGTTCTCTTTCAAGCTGTTGCAACTTCTACATCCCTGAAGAACTGAAATTTGTACCTGTATTTAAAATATATTTGTATTTCATCTAAGAAAATTTATTTCTATAGATGCACACACAGATAACGCTGAGACTGTTTTGCATTTAGAATTCATAAAATTTGGTCTTCCTGAAGCATCTGATTTTCTCTCTTTTAATTTCCTTGTGCTTTAGCTGTTCCTCAGAGCACACACCTTTCAGTTTCCCTTGTTTTCCATTGAGTCTTTGCTTGTCTCTTCTGCAGCACCTTAATTCTCAGGAATCCCACAGATTTCTGCTCCATTGGCACTGCTTTAAGTATCAGCCCACTTAAAATATCAGCCCCTTCCTGATCTGATGGGTCTTGATGTGGCTTCAGATCCTGGTCCTCAGCTGTCCTTGTTACTGTGCCTTGACAGTTCTAGACTCTATTGTCACCTCACCTGTTGTGCTGCCCCTGTAGGAATTTCTCACTAAATATCACTGAATTGCAGCTACCTCAAAATAAATGCCTCCACCCTCCCAGAAGGAAAAAGCCCCAGTCCCTCAAAACAGCAAACCCAGCAATGTCTTCTGGGCTTAGTGCCAAAGGGAGACAGTTCAGCTGTTTAAAATCTACAAGATCTGCCTATTTCTAGAACTCTCCCAAAGCACCAGGGATTCTGATGTTGTTAAGAAAAGTGATAGAACAAAATCTGTTTTTTGTGAAATATTCACTCCTAGCAGAAGGATGGATCAGGTAAATATTCTGGAATTCTTACAGGATCCTTAATCTGAATTCATCTTGATTTCTCACTGTGCCAAAAGGGTGACCACCACTGCTTGATCCATTTCCCTTTTTACTATGAGGAAAAATGGGCTTGTTTCCATGGCTGCTGTCTGTAGGAGAGTGGGAGCACCCAAACCAGACTCTTAATAATATCCAAATTGCATTTAACAAGGATGGTGACATTCTCATCTACCTCTACATTCCATTTCAATACCTCTCACATTTCCCCCCTCTTTTGGGGATAACTGTCTCACTGATCCTGGTTCAGTATCTCTCCCTCTCTTTGAGAGTCTCAAACTAAAATTTCATAGTAAGAACACAAACATTGCTGCAGATACAGTGAATCAGACATGAGGAAAAACCCTCTCCACGCACAATTCCAAAAAAAAAAAAGNACGCACAATTCAAAAAAAAAAAAAGCCCACGAATATACAAGTCACGTAGAAGCTTTGAAAAAAGAAAAGTACTTCCAAAAGTATAATAAATAATGATAGATATATAAGTGACTCTTTAAAATAAAATACAAACCCATAAAGGTGTCTGAAACAAAATTACAGGAAATGTAACTTTTCCATTGAACTTCTACACAGTCATTTTAACTTAAAAGGGAATAAAAAATAGGAGAACTGGCAAAAATATCTGGTCATGTATCTAAAATATATGGGTTTTGCCTCATACATTTTCTTTACTTAAAAAGTGTATCATGAGGCTTGTAGATTACAGATTAATCTTAGCCTTCATTTTGTCCTCTTGTTCAGAAAGTTTATTACAAGGTTTGGATGCACTGACTTTCATAAATTGTAAAGCTGCAGACTATGACTGCATGGAGAACTATTTCTGTAGGAGAGAAAACATTTACTGCCCCTTTTTAAACATAACACAGTGAGTATGTTCACATCATACATGTTCAGATTTTTAAGAACTGAGAATAAAACTGAGGAAAAAGTCCTGATCATTTTAATGGTGATCAGCTGTTTAGAACAACATTTGGTTATGTAGTAAATCCTGTAATAGAATATAATTCTAAATGTAACATCAACTAATTCTAGAATAGTACACTCATAGTTTACATTACACCTAATCAACTCCCACTTATTCCTAAAGCAAAAGTGAGTTTGTCTCATTTTAAACAGTGTATATTACTACCTTTTGAGTCACTGACATGGCAGAACAAAGCATGTTAAAATACAATAACCCTTGTGTTTATAATTCTGAAATCTGTCTAAAATTTCCAGCATGACAATTTGAATCTTGACATTTCAGTGCAATGGTTTATTCACATGAATGAAAACGTTTTGTTAGTAATTTACACAGTAAATGAGAGGTTAAAATAATAAACAAGCCAGCAGCAAATTAGATTTGAAATAAACTTTGAGAGGATGCTAACAATCATTATGGATCACTATGGAAAAATAAAATATACAGAAAATAGAAAATAAAACACTTAGCCATAGTTGTCTTTGGAAGGCATGAAAACAAATGCTAATGTCATGGAGGACCACAAATTTCAAGCACTAGTTGCAGCAAGAAAATTAACTTTGAAATGTTAATAATGACAACGTAGCAGTCAAAGATGGCACTGCAAGCAAACAGCATGAGTGATATATGCTGGGAATGGTTTTAGTGGACAAATCAGAGAGAAAAACAGATTCCCCAAATTACAGAGGCATTGGTAACAGTGCCTTCTGTACCTGAGAGTTCCAGAGGGAGCTCTGATGCCACCTTCTTCTCTGCCACGTTGTTGCTATCAAGGGTTTCTGACTGACACCCCACTGCGTCCTTCCCTTCAGAGGAACTATTCTCTCCTGCAGAAGGATTTGTGGTGTTGTCATCAGTGCTTGAGGTCACAGAGTTACTTTTATCCCCAACGACTGTTGCCTCTATAGTAAAACGCACAACAAAACTTTAGGGATGTTCTTTATTATGCCTTAGGGTGTCATTTGGCATCATCCATAGAAAGCAATTTCAGCAGCTTTGTTTGTTTGATAATGCTGAAAAATAGCGAGCTTTTTCCTTTCCTTTTTTTTTGCTATGAGATGGTGTTGTCTCAGAATCAAAGAATGAACCAATTGTGAGTAGGAAAAAGTTAAAAATGGTGTAATGTGGCTTCCTACAAACATGCTGATCACAACCTGTAAGCAGCACCTGTACCTCAAGGCAGGGTATCTAGGAGCCAGCTGTATAGAAGTAGGAAAATTGGTGAAATTACTTAACAAGAAGAACTCCAACATACAAGCACAAAGGAACTGACAAATATCACCTATTACAGAAATATCTCAGAGAATCATACAAAGAAAGTATCACATTAACACTTAAAGAAATGTGGGGTTCACTGCACTTAAATGGAGCTGTTAAAGCACAGTCAGTTTCTTTACCTTCTGTTTTCTCTTTCTCCACATCTTGCTCACTGTGTGTTTCCTCAATTTTATCCTGGTCTCCAGATTCTTCCTTGTCTCTCTCAGCATCGGTCTGGTCATTATCAGCCTCACTTTTGGCCTTTTCTGCTTCCTCATCTCCTGGGTTTTTATCTTCCACTATTTCTCCTTTTCTTGCTCTGATAATGTCCAAAATTTCATCTACAATATAAAGCATGTTGTCAGCACGAAACAACAAACCACCTACAGAGCCACAGAGTACAAATAACATGACATAAATCCTGCTTCTGATGTAAGATAAACTAGACTTGATTCAAAGTGCAGCATCTATTCCCATCACACAAAATATTCCTACCATTTGCAGCAGAAAGGAAAGACTTGTTGCTGCCCCTTGCTTTGTTTGTAAGGTCTTCTGTCACATCCATGTGCCGATGAACTTCTTCACGCATCTCATCCAGGGTTTTGCATAGGTCAGCTTCCCAGTAATCCTTGTCCAGGCATTCAATTAACTCTGCCAGCTGGATCTTTGTGCTGTAGTACCAGATTTTCTTATCCTTCTCACTTTCTGAATCTTCCTCTCTGTAGGAGTATTTAAAAAATATTGATTTTAAAATAGCTGGATAAATGACAAAAATTGCTATCAGCCTGCTTTCTGCAGAGCATTATGAAATGTCAATACCTGAGTGTGAATAAACAAATCACATTGCTCATATGCACCCAGTCTAATATCAATATTCCTTTCTTGTTTCCTTCCCTTTCTTCATCCCCTCAGTTCTCATGATAACTTCCTCAGCAAAGCTTTGAGGCCTCCCTAAAACTGATTTGTCCAATCTGACAACAAGGTTTATTCTCATTATATTTATTATTTCTGTAACCAGCAATTTACTACTAAGTCTGAAATAATTTGTAAGTCCAGAATCCATAATGGTAGTTTCTGACAGCATGTTCAGGAAAAAACACAGTTAGAAAATTCAAAGTATAGAATGTCACATTCATAAAATGTTTTACATTGGCATCCAACAGCACCCACCTGTGAGAGCACCAGTAAGGGATGAGTCAATCCAACCCCTTTGAAAAGATCAAGGGATTTGCACATTTTCAATCTGCTGTACTCCATTACTCCATGACCCCAAGAGCCTGGAATTACTGGTGCCAACAGCACCTCAGCAGGGCCACAGACAAGGGAGCTCCATCAATACCTCAGGTAACAGGCTCTCCTGGAGGCTGCAGAGCACAGGGAGGGTGCTCCAAGCTGTTCTGCAGCTGCTGGATCTCAGCTTGGCTTGATCCATCCTGTGCAGCAGCAGCAGCCAGGTCCGGGCTGGCACGAGTCTGCCCACTCATTTCCACAGCACATCCAGGGCTCCCCACACCCTGGGGGTGCCACTGGTGCTGACAGCAATGGGAAGCTGACTGTAAATCTCAAGGGTCTGCCCTGGTGGGGTTTGTTCCAGCTTCCTCTCTACTGGTTCCCTTCCCAAGGCTTGTGTATTAAAAATGGTACAAATTGGCTTCAGGGATCCAGAAAGACAAACAACCTTAAGGCAACTTGATTGTGTTGCAAAGGCCTTTGCTCATGAAAACAAACTAATTCTGCTTTACCCATTTATTCCTCTGAACTGCCAACATTCCATTAGTTTTTAACCACACCAACCTGTTAGGTTTGACAAGTTTTCTCAGAAAACAGCTCATTTCAGGAAGACTGCCACATACAACACACCAAAATGTAACAGCTGAACACTGACAATCATTTGACTCGATGGAATATTCTAGGCCTGTAAACTTCCATGTTAAAGAAAAATTACTGTTTAAACCATGGTTCCTCTAAACCAAGAGTTATTTGCTAAGAACAATAGGAATGACAGCACTTCCATTACCGGTGGTGAACAAAAGCCACAGAAGAGGAAGATAAAGGCAAACACCCAAAACCCAAGATGGAAGGGGAGGTGAGAGTGCAAGAATATGGCTTTACACAGTGAGAGGAAACAAAAGGTTGAAATAAAATGCTTAACTAAAAAGGACAGGGAATAGGTGCCTTCTGAGCTTTCCCTGGCAAGTACCCAAGGGAAATGGCAAGTGCAAAGCCCTGGCAGAGCAGCAGTTGTGAGGCTGCTGTGCTCCTGACTAACATGACTGTAGAATATGATGCTGTTATTACTCTGTTTCTTAACTGACCAAAAAAGGAACTTGAACCTTTCATTTTGAACCCCTCTGTTGTAGCTGTTACAGGATTATTTGCTAGAGAGATAATGCCATTTATACATCCTCTTATATGACCTAGATATACAACAATATAAATGCTTTATATAGAATCAGAGTCACTTCGCCTGGAAAAGACCTTTGATTTCAGATCAAGTCTGACAATATATTTTCACCTCTCCATGAGGAAAGGCTGTGCCTCCATCCATCTGCCAGACAAGCAGCTGGCACACATTGCCTCTATTTTGATGGTGATCATCCAAGTGTTTTCTTATTTTTGTATTTCTCCCTCCCATTCAGCAAATCTGAGACTGCTCCAGCTGCACTAATGCAGCCAGGCTGTGTGTGTCACCTGAACATCCCAAGCAGCATCTGGCTTTGCCCTTCCCATCAGCCCTTTCTATTCTAGGTTTGCAAGGTTCCATTGGACTGAAAAGCAATTCACTGCTGTTCCCAGTTTCCCTGGCTAACTCAAGAAAAAGCCTTCAGCACCAGTAAAGGTTTGCTGTATTGCAGGCCAGTAAACCCTGAGGCTCAGTGTGCAGAGCTGAGACATCAGACCACCAAGAGTATTCTGCAGAAAGCACCTGGAGCTAATCCTTCCATGTGTGATTTGTGTCCTGCCCTTCAAAACATTCTAGAAACAGACAATGAGGTTATCCAAGAGTATTTTAATACCCTTCTACTTCATTTCTATCAGGGTTTGAGCATAAAGTTTGTTTTGAACTGAAGACTATCACAAGCTTAACAAGAGAATTTCAGGAATTAAAGAGTTTTCTCTTGAAAAAGCACAGAAGGAATGTGAAAGGGCACAAACTGGTTGGTCTGTGTGCTTACACCAAACTCATCTCTGGCCAGACTTCTTTCCCAGATTCAGATGGGTGCCAGGGGAAGACTTGAAGAGCACAGCAGAAATCATTCCATGCAATTCATTTTGGTCAACTTAGACAAGACTAAAATTAACAATTATGTAATTCCAGCTTTCTCTTAACATCTTGTGTTGACTAAAGGGACATGATTTTACCCTCTGAAGAAATCAGAGGGGCTGTCACAAAAAGATGGAAAGATGCAAGTGTGCACAAGGACCAGTTCCCAGCGTTTTTCTCGGACAGTCCAGGCAGATTTGCCAGCTTGGTGCTGGATGGGTGTGCAGAGACTCCAGGGGACCCAGCTGAGTCACATACAGCATGTGAGGCCAAGGAGGGAGAAAAGAAGCACATGACTATTTCCTACCTCTTTCAGCCTCCTTGGCTGCCAGAACTGTTCACTGGCAGGCTGCAGAGACAAGTTTAAAGACTGATAAAAGCAACACAGAAGATAATCGAAACTTTCAAGTAAGGGGACAACAAAATATTTAAAACCAGTAGTAGCAGATACTTCCTGAACTCCATGATGAGACAGTTGGACACTGAAGAATTCAGGAGATTGTTTGAAGAGATCTATTCAAATGAAGACCCAAACCCTTGTTAATTAACAGGAGAAAGTAGAGGAGGACTCCCTAAGAACATAAACAGCATGACAAATCCTGCAGAAAAAAAAGCTGCAACTGCTTCTGGCTGTCGAGGAAGATCCATACAACTCAGGAATAACAATGTGTGCCCTATTTCTGCTATCAAAATGAAAGCCAAACAGTGTTTCATTATCTTCTTTCACAGATAATTGATAAATCCAAAGCATCTCAATATTCCTATAAAGATAAACTTGTTAAAACACTGCAGTAGTTTACAAGGACAATGCAAGTCAAAATCCCAAATTTCCTGAGTTAATAACTTGCAGAAATAATCTTTACAAGTAAAACAAATGAAATTGACCCAGAGGCATCATCCTTAATTTGTAAACAGCTTGAAACAAAAATGTCAGGAATTAATTTGCTCTTGGCCTGTTTTTTGTTTTAATCTTGTTGATATTTGTTCGTGAGGAGACTCCTTTAGTATCCATTTTTCCATCTTTGTAAAAGAGAAGAGGTGGAAAAGAGAAACAAACCCACAACGATGGGCTTAAAAAAGGCAAGTGATGGAAATAAAAGTCTCAGGGAATAAGCCTACAAAACCTGCTAAAAGGTAGGAAAACCAGCAGTAGGTTGGATTTGTGACATTTAAAGCGGGAGAGGGGAGAAGGAGAAAAAAGCCCTAAAAACCCTTTTGAGAAACAAAACCACCAAGAATTTAGGATTTCAGTTCTCTAATCCTCCTGGGCAGGATTTCAAATTGGTATTTGTGCAGATTAATTTTAGATCCATTAGTTTCCTCTGATACATTTGATCACATGGCATTGAGGAATACACTCTATTCATTTTAATAAAGTTGATATGGTAATATAATTTAACAAATTTCAGGTTTTAGCATTTGGCAGTTCTCCCTTAAGTTACCCTGCAGTTATCCAAGATATCAGGTGTGGCTTGACTCTGTTCACTGTACATAAACAAAAAAATAAGTAAATAAAAAAGCTAATATATGCAAAAAGTTGGATTTGCAATTCAGCACGCTTACTGAATTTAAAAATGGAAAGTACAGAGTTAACATCTATGTGAGTTAATAAAATTGCATTTTCCTGGAATTAAGTTGGTTTTTTGCCCCATTATGATGCAATTTGCCCACAGAACACCTAAAAGGAATGTTAAAAACCAATAAAATATTGTTTCTTAAAAACTCAATACATTTGACTTTAGAAGATGTCTCTTCTAGGTGCAGTTAAAATTACTACCAGTGTGCTAGAAAGCAACAACTCTCACATGTGCAGATTTCAAAGGATCATGAAGCACCTGCATGATTCATTTCAGTTTGAAATATGTTGAAGTATTGCCTGTATCAAAACCTTCTGAACATCACTACATTTCACTGGGAAAAAACATTGTTTCACAGATGAAGTTTGGTTAAAAATAATTACCTGTGTGCCTACATACAGGGAGGAAACAAAGTCTGCCCATTTATCTCACAATCAGCTCCTGAGGGATCTGGATTTTTTAAGGTGAATTCCCAGATCTCTGCCAGTACAGGGGAGCAGTGAAACCAAGCCCATCTTTAGAGCAGCCTTTTCCTCAAGAGTTTGAGGGCAAGGATACAAGGCAGAGGAAACCATAAGTTATTAAAGCTCAAGTAACTAGAGCAAAAATAATCCCGTTTACATGTCCTTCACAACCAGGCTTTTTGGGAAAATCAAAATTTCAACACATTTGCTGGAAACAAAAGGCAGGAAATTCTGTATGAAGCAATGGAATAATTGGGCTATCAACAGGTTCAGGTGCCCATCACATCCTGGAGAACCACCTGAATGATCCAGCCCTTACTGTGGAGCATGTGACACAGTATAAACATGGAGCATATATAGGAAAAAAAAAGGAGAGTATAAAAGACTCCCTGCATCCTTTGAAAAGGTTACTTGGCACTACTGTGGCATTTATAACCCAGAGAAACTAAAAAAGATCAAACACAGACTCTTTTTTTACCAATATGAAAGAAGAACACAGGAAACAGAGCAGAGATAATTAATACTTAAAGCATCAGCTGACAATACCCCAGAAAAACAGCCCCACATTTTAAAGGAATACCAGGAGCCCTTAGAAATGTCTTCTTTGCAAGGTGGAACACCATCAGCAGACCTCACAGCCCCCTCACTATCTTAACATTCACTGTAACCTGCTTTGTGTGAAATTCTGTTAAGGTACCCAGCTGTGGTTTATTTTCTCTGAAATACTCAATGGAAAACTGTGTTTCTGTGTTTTCAGAGCTCTGCTAAAATCCCTATTTCTCCTAATTTAACAATAGCACTGATTTCACTTAAATATTATTTCTCCTCCTTTATGAGAACAATTAGATAAGAACAGTCTTTTAGGAGAAAATCAATCCTTAGCTATTTTCTTGTGAAAAATGAATTTCAGATTCAACTTTTCAGGTAAAATCCAGGACACAGTGCCGTAGCTAGCAAGGGTTTGATTCCTGCTGATATTTTAAGGTACCTTTGTATCTTGAGACCAAGCAGTAACAGGAAATTGTGTGGAACACACACACTGTGTCCCTTGAAGACAGCCATGACTTGCTATGGTGACTTTCTCTGCACTACAGAACAATGTCCAATGCAACATTTTCTGCATTTCTAGTAACAGTGAATCCCTTTGAGCATCTCTGAAAGTTTCAGCTTCAAAGGCAGAGCATCAAACTAGTACCAGAATTTGGCAGCCAAACACTGCTTAAGCAGGTGACAGACCACAAATAGTGTCCTACACATCATGTGATCTTAAAAAGAATCAAACTTCTCCTCAGTAACTTCTACAAGAAACTAGGGAATTCTCATTAATATTCCCTTTCTTTTCCTCACATTCATGTGTTTTAGGCACATTAATATTAGGCCTGAGCCAGCGTTTGCATGTCCTTTTATATATAGATTATGAGAATATTAATTTGGGATAAATATGGATTATTTACATGGTCTTCAGGAATCTCTTTACAAAACAGCAAGCCTTATCTAAAGAAAGAACAATTCTAAGATGGCAACAGCAATTGACAGGATGCCTTCAAACCCAGTATGATGCCCAGAAGTGGTGCAATGACGAGCTCACTTACATGATGATCCTCCTGTTCAGGAACCAGTATTTCCGCCTGTGCCTGTCGTATCCAATGGGTTCGTGTCGGATGTACGGTTTGTTTTTTTGGATTTCAGCCACACAGTCAGTCACTCCTGGCACCTTATGTGCCACGCAGACCTCGCACTGCCACTCGTCTTCGGGCACCTCCTCCAGAGGGGGTTTCACACACTCCAAGTGGTACACGGCCGAGCAAGTCTCACAGCAAAGCAAATCCCCGAGTTTGTGACAAACCCTACAATGATCATCATACTGAATAACGCCTTCTGACATTAACTCCTCACGTGCAATGTTTGTGGTAAGAAACTGATCCACTAAGAACTGCAGAACTTTGATTTTATTCTCTACTGGTCCATAAGGATAGTCCTCTGTCTCTTGGTAAGGAAGAACATGATGGTATTCCTTGTCACTCTCACAATATACCCGCAGAACCTCAGGCCACGTCATTCCATCTATGAAATACAAAGTGGAATTAACGCTATCTTTGAGGTCAGCAGGTCCAAAGGTAGTATTTGAAGTGTCTTCTTCACGTAAAACTGCTTTTAACAGCACTATATGCATCTCTGCCATAAGTGTGCACTGCTCTTGACTTACCAGAGCAGCACAGAAGTCCTCAAAACGAAAAGGAGAGAGGCGCAAAACAGTGCCAAAGTTCCTCAGTACCTCATAGATGGCAATAACATTCATTATATGCTCACTAGGCACCATTAAGTCCTCTGAGGATTTAGGAAACTCCAAGGGTGGGATATCTTTTTCTTCCAATATTGGAGAACGAGGACGATGTGCTCTCTGTCTTCTCCTACCTGGAATAAAAAACAAGAGTAAGAATTTTGCTGTTCACAGGTCAACGTGTTTAAACATCTATCATCAATCACTGTGTTAACATTCTGAACTAATGCAAATTAAGGCTTCACAAGCTTCACAGTTACATAAATGTGTTAACTCAGCTAATCATCGTATACTTTAACTAACAGTATGAAAATAAAACACAGAATAGCTGAAGTTTTGCTTTAGACACATACAGGAATTGCATGTCCCGTACAATATATGTCTACTGAAGCTTTAAAATGAAATCTAGAAATGTAATTGTTTAAACTACTTAAAAAGAAAGGCAATTCTCACAGCCAAAATAGTAATTTTTTCTCATTTTTATTCAACATGACTAGTTTAAACCTGAAATATTGAGCTCCAAACAGATAATTTGTATTAAATGATTGCAGTTATTTTCCTATCCAGCAAGGGCATCCAGGAAAGCTCATTTCAAGCAGATGTCTTAGGACATCAATTTCAACCAAATTAAGATACAAAAGAGAGCCTAAAGCATGTTGCCCACTCTTTTCTGACTAGAATATTTCTCCTGACTACCTACAAACTGAAACCAGAAGGTAAATCTGATGTTTTATGAATATTTTAAAAATTCTCAATTTCTCAAAACAAACAAACAAAACTCCCTCCCAATCCACCTTCATGCTTCAATAAAACAGGAGCCATATCCACAGAATGAGGCAAAATTACAGAGGGATGAAGTTCACCAATAAAAGCTGATCTAAAGAGTTGTGTTACTACCTAAAAGAAAAGACACTGAGCATAATTAATTCAGTCTCAGATGCCAATTCAGGTAAGATGCTACACTTCCTTCCCTTGGATTCCACTATCCTTGATGCCAAGCAGAAGGAAAAACAAAAGAGGAATGCTTTTGTAAATGCACTACCTGACAGATGAAATATTTTAATCTTCTATCAAAATAACCTGCTACATGCAACTATTTCTCAGCTATCAGTTAAAAGTTTGAGATGCACCCATCAAATTTATTTCCCTTTATAGAAAAAGAACAAGTTGAGAAAATCTCATAAACCATCATCTCTAGGTTTAATCCAAGAACTGAGATGAAACCAGTTTTAGGTCCCCTTACTAAGCAGACTAAGATTCTGGTCAACAACTGAATTTCAGAATTATCCACTGTCCATAGACAAGTGTCAGCAGGATGCATTTCATGCACAGAGAAAATCCAAAGAAAAACTGCAGCTCTCCATAGCAGCCATTTCCCACACACCCTCCATTACAATGAGACATGGATTCAACTTTGTGTGTTCTAACACTGAAGAGTGACACAACCCATAGTCTGGAATTCTAAGATTCACATTCATAACTTCTTAACCAAATTCTGCACATAACAGACCTCCCCAAAAACTGGTTCAAGGAAATTAAGAGATAAAGTGAGTTCCAGTCAGCTTGGATGTTACCATTAAATGGAAATGGTTCTCTGTGGCATTTGTTCAACCCACCCTACTCCCTCCAATACTCCCAGAAATACAGAAAATAAGTCTAATGTAGGAGAAAACCTGCTAAGGCAGATCCTGCTGAACCTGAAACACCATCATTAAAACATTAATGCACTGAAAAGGGGAAAAAAAAGTTACCAGAAAGAAAAGCTACCTCCAAGAAACATCTAGATGCACAACAAATGATTCCAGAAAAATAAGTCAACCCCTAGACTAGCATGACAAGAAGGCACCAGACACTGCTCTGCCTTTCCAATGTTAAACACTGAAATCTTATACAACAAATTACACACCCAAACAATACAGAAGATGAACTGCAAGATGTTTCCATTACAGAAGTAACAGGTCAACCTCATCTGTGGATTAAAATAACTTTCCAAGTTTAGTGAAGTTTGAGTTCTGACTGTGGAAAATGAAGGAATGCTTCTATGACTCTCTTCCAACATGCCTCTGCACTAATCAGTGGAAAATGTTTAATCATGGCAAACACACAAAGGCAAGGGAGTTTCACAGCCAGGCATAAAGCAAGTGTTCTCTAGATTAAACTCAACTTTTCTATCACCATGATCCAAAATCAGATCTGCATAAGCCACAGCTGGTTTAATTAAAAGACCCCAAAGCACAATAAACGACTTTGGGGTCCTGAAGCTTCCTTCAACATTGCAGTCCTAGCTGGCCATGCAGGAGAACATCATCACCACCACCACAGAACAGACATTCTGAAATCACTGATGGCCCTCACAGAGCCCAAATATCACAAAAACCAGCAGAGCTATCCATCAGGATTCTTCCTGCAGCAGTAAAATGTGTCTGTCACACAGTAAAGAAAGCAAGCAGCAGGGATGTTAACCCAGCTTTACCTGAATTAATGAGAAGTGACAAATCCCCCCAGTAATTTTAGACAAAGATAAACCAGAGTAAAGGACCACTGCTGGAAAAAATGGACTCCAAATATCAATTTTGCTGATGTCTCTATCACACCAGATAACCATGGGATGAACTCACAGAATCATTAANATTCTGAAATCACTGATGGCCCTCACAGAGCCCAAATATCACAAAAGCCAGCAGAGCTATCCATCAGGATTCTTCCTGCAGCAGTAAAATGTGTCTGTCACACAGTAAAGAAAGCAAGCAGCAGGGATGTTAACCCAGCTTTACCTGAATTAATGAGAAGTGACAAATCCCCCCAGTAATTTTAGACAAAGATAAACCAGAGTAAAGGACCACTGCTGGAAAAAATGGACTCCAAATATCAATTTTGCTGATGTCTCTATCACACCAGATAACCATGGGATGAAATCACAGAATCATTAAGGCTGGCAACACCTTCAAGATCAAGCCCAGCCATCTCAGCCCCACCACCACGTCCTCAAGTGCCACATCCACAGGTTGCAGAACACCTCCAGGGATGGTGATCTACACCCTTTTTCTGAGCAGTCCATTCCAGTGCTTTACAACCCTTCAGCAAAACAAATCTTTCTAATATATCATCTAAACATCTACTGGTGCAACTTTAAGCCACTTGTATATTTGTCACATGAAATTAGTAGGAGAATAAAAAAAAACAACAAACTTTCAAACAAGGCATTCCTAATATGTTCTGAAAAAGTTAATCTCTAACACTTCCTCTTACAAAGGAAGCACATTGGTACAATTAGAGATCTAGAAGCAATGTGTTACCAGGATATAAATGTGTCATAATAGCATAATAAAGAATTGCACTTTGGTGCAAGCACAATACAACCCTGTGGCAGCATCAGTTGCACCATTCCATCTCCTACTTACATTAATTTCTGTATTTTCATGTTTGCTTCAGTAGAAAGATCAGAAATCTCAAAAGCAATAATAAAACAGACAATAGGAAAAGCAGACTGCAGTACAAAATGTGTGCCTCATTTGTGTTAGGCCTCCCAGTTGCAGCACATTACAATATTGTGCACCTCAACACTCCCCATCCACACTGGAAACCACACACCACAGCTCAAGAGCTCAAATCATTTCTCTTTTTGGACACTCAACTGCTCTGAACGATTCTCAACTAAATATAAACTGGTTTCCAGAGCTAAAAAAGGCAAGTATTCAAAGATGCAGAATATTTCAGAAAGAAACTGTGTTTTTCTCGAATGACTTGATGGCACAGTATTGAAAACCTTTCTATGCTGGTTTTTTTTACTTCCCAGTTTCACTTTCAATTTGTTATTAATATTCTCTGTACTGGGGTTGAAAAGAATTTGAAGTTGAGAAGAAAGTGAAAGAGTGATTTGGAAATTCAGAAATTCCAAGCAATTTGTGCTTAAGTGTATTACTGGCCAATACATCAACTGTGATCTCAAGAAACACTCAGACACCTTTAAAAAAAATCCAAAAAGCCCCAAACCAACAAACCCAAGCAGTCTCATAATCTCCAGTAGAAAGGATGGATATTCTCTGCCAAGGTGCTCATAAATCTTGAAGCACTGCAAGTGGCTGCTCAACTGAAATTACAAGTGCAGGTCAATGGAATATGATATAATGATGTCCAAGTCTCTTTTTGGAGCTGAAATGTTGGTATTTTACTGATTGGGTGGATGATCTTTCTTCACTGCTGATTTTTCAGTGTGCTGAGAACCCACCCAGCTCACCCTGCTTTGGAGCAGTTCACCTCCTGTGTGAGGGTTTTTGAAGATCACAGTCCATGTTTACCCAACTGTGCCTCGTAAACACAAACAGAAAAAAACCCTCAAACATTGAAAAATGTCTCCCTACAATAAACATATACAATTTTTCAAGCTCTTAACATCCAAGGATAATCTTCTTTTTCATGAGGCAAGTGGGTCAATATTTAAATTCGACATTTAGTGGCAGACACAAAAAACCCACAGCCCAACAAAGGACTCTGGCCACTTCACAATTTAGTTTAAATTATTTTAGAGATACTAGGATTTGACAATTTTTTTTTTTTCAATTGTTGTCATTTGTCAAGGATTTGCACCCCCACAGAGAACTTTTTTCCAAGAGAAATTGCAGTATGTACTATTTTGTTTAACCCCAAAGCCATCAGGAGGATTACAGAGCAGTGCACTGGCAGGTTACTTCTCCTTTAGGCACCACCACCAGACTGACCAGACTTTAAACTGAATTTCCATGTAACTACTCTAAAGTCAAGAAATCCTCTCTCGATTTACCAACACTGAAGTTTCCCAAAACATACTCAAGTTTTATTACATGCAAATGAGATCCCTCTGAGATCTTTTCTGCATGTTAACTGTCTGAATCAAATTTCATCTCCAAGTTTGAGGTGGTACAAAGGCAGGAAATGTCTACTACACCACTCAAATTCCATAGCTTTATTTGGTGGAAAACAATTGATTTGCCTATAGCCTCCTGCTGCCACAGCTGGAATATTGACAGGATCCAGATCCCCTGGAGTGTCTGAGCACTACATTTCCATCCAGCACAAACTTCTTTGAAATGATAAGTCCTTCACTGGTTGCCTCTTCCCAAGTGCTGAAGGAGCCTGCAGTGGTTACCTGTCTCTATTTTGAATTCTCTTGTTGAAGAGCTGCCTGTAATTAAGATTAAAGAGTAAACAATTCTATTTCCATGGTACATTTAATTATAGATACTGATAATTATAGTCTACACTTAGGATAATCTACTAAAATAATTTATATTACAAATATTTAAGCAAACACACTAATGATATTTGAAAGAAAAGAAAGTTACTCAAGTAACAGTCTGAACACTGAAAACCAGAGTTTACTTTAAAAATCCAAACCACTGCTTTACTTTTTTTTTTTATTTGCATCTACTCAACCCATTTGGTTCAAATGCTGACCCTTTCAGAATTTAGAAATGAAAAAGAGTTTAAAAGGACTAAAAACCTTGACTCCATTTTCTTTCACAGACTGACAGAAGAAAAGGGGAAGTCAAATCTACTCTTTACCACAATACAGAACTCCAAACTACTTTACCCACCTTTAACACATCTAGTATCATTCAGAGAATCAGAATTAGCTATAGACATCAGTGTCCAGAACACAGAAAGATTGCATCACAACTAAATATGACTTTCATGCTTTTTGGCTTTAGTTGCATTCAATCACCATACACACATAGGCTAACAAAAAATCACAAAAATCCAGTTTTGCCTTGTGTCACTGACATTAACCATCCTCCCCTCCAGCAGACACAGCCTTTCAGCCCAGCATATTTCAGGTACTGGACTGGTGGGTGCAGGTCCTACAGAACAAAAGAGTGGTCCTGCCAGAACCACTGCCTTGCTTAAACAGGGACAAAGTGGTGGCTGACCTAAAAAATAAACACTGGTTCCAGGCTCTCTTCAGAGTTCACAACTGGTCTCCTTTCACTCCTCTCAGAACTTTCCCTTCCTCATAATTTCTCAGCACTTGGGCTCTCCAGCTCAGAGCTGCTGCTCACAGTTGCCATGGAGAGGATAAGCTTGGTAGGAGCAGTGGGGAGAGCAAAGAGACCAAGGAGTTACAGATACTTCAGCAACCTGGAGGAGGGGGGGAAATATGGAATAAACCCCCACCCCTCCAGTCACACTCCACCAACTGACCCCAGAAAAGACTTCCAATTTTTCCCAAAAAGAAAGATTTAAATTTTGGCTTCAAGTTCCACAAGCCAAGTCCAACCACACTACCCCTTACATGGAAGTCCATCTTTAGTAAAGTAGAACTGGGCTGGTTTTGTTTTCCAGATTGTGAGTCACTGCAAAAACTCCCCAACATAAAGACCAGCTGGCAGCTGTATATGATGTCCTGGGAGCAGGAGCACTCCTTAGAGAAGACACCCTCTCCTACATTTTCCTTCCTCCTGGAAACTTTGCCTTTTGACTGCCCCCCAACTCCCTGAGACCCTCCTATTTAGGTTTGCTTTTAATAAACACACCCTTGCTGTCCCATATTATTGCTTTGCACCAGGCATGTTTCAAATGGGACTGTACAGCAACACAGGAGTTTTTGTTAGATATCACTGAGTAACTGGAAACACTGGATGAAAATGTGAAAGAGAACCTTTTTTGGTGTTCTTTCTTTCCTTTCACAGCAGAATGTAGAAACTGGATAGAGCTGCATGTTTGCCACAGCATATCCAAACTGGTCCTTTAATTAAAAGTCAACCTCTTGGGAGAACATTTGCTCAGCTTCCACCAAAGAAAAAACAGCAGTAAATGAATGAGTTTAACATAAAATAAGAATACATCATGAAAAGCAGTGCCAAAATAGAAAAATCTAAATCTTTTTCTTAGGATGGGCTGAAATTAATAGCTTTGACTTTTACAAAACACTTTCTTCCCTTTTAAAAATGCCAACATGATAATCATGTTTCTAATAGTCACAAATCAGTCTCTTACAGAAAAATTTCCTAAAAGAATAAGACTCATTTGTAACTACTTGTAGGTGCAGCTCCAATTTGAATATTACTCTGCAGTAATCACACCTAACACAAATTTATTTATTTAGTCTGGAGAAAAGAAAAAAATCAGCCACAAATCTAACTTAAAAACTAAACTAACATTAAAAATCAGGCGTTCCAAGCACCAAAAAAGCTTTAGAAGTCGAAACACAAATGAAAAAATCACTGGTTATTAGATTAGATCCTGGATGCACTCACATCACACAAATTCTCACACGTGTTCCTAAGTAAAGTCTGACTCCTGCTTTGCCTTGTACAAAAGTGGGTCTTTATGTTCTTTTAAAACCATGAAACTTTTGGCTGCTTCTTTTTTCAGTTGCACACCTGTCAGCAGTAAACTTTTCAATCAATTGACTTGTCAAAGTAGGGTTCTCAACTGATTTTACATTAAGAATTTAATTTCCCAACATTATGGCCATCAGCACTCCCTCAGGAGCCAGGAATACAAACCCTCCCATGTTCTATGGAATCATTTTAACATTTGGATAACTAATGCAAATGCAAGACAAGCAGCAGGTGAGATCACTCTGAGGACTGAGGCACAACCCTTTTGTGCCTAGGATCCAGGCAAAGAAAAAACCCAGCAAAACCACAGGTAGCACAAACAAAACAATTCTCAAGAACAGACAGACAATTTCTTGGGACACACTCAGGATAAGCTGCAACTAATTCAAGAAGTTAGTGAGCCCTGAGAGCCAGCCCCAACCTACTAAAATCCACATTTATTCACCTCACTTGTTCTAGGAATCACAAGGAGCACTCACAGAATTTTAGCACAGACCTACACAAAGTTTGCTCAATAAAGTCAAGGCAGCACCCTACCTTTCACAGCACTTTGAAAAGGGTGAGGTACTTGCTGCTCAGAGCTTCTGAGATGACTGACAAAGTTCTCTTCAGATAAGAAGAGAGCTTTGCCAATTTACAAGTCAATGCAGCAGGATCAGCCCCAGATTTACTCCTCTGGCCTTCTACACAATTTCTTTGTTAAGAATCGTCTCCTACATTTTTCAAGACTGGCATGATGAACTAGTGATCTTTCCCTCTAGAGCACAAATCGAACTGCAGATCACTAAATGGTAAAATAAATGCATGCCAGGTTTAATTTCGGGAAGAGGGTACCCCAGGTAAGATGTTTGGGAGGCTGGTAAATCTTCTCCCACGGCAGACAAAAGAGGCTGCATATCTTAATGTTGTATCTCAGTGTCTCCACTCAAACAATTCTTCAAGAGCATGAAAATCTTGTTCAGATAAAAAATTACTACAGACACACCAAATGCAGCACCTGGTTCCCAACTAAATTCTTTCACTCTGAAGGTAAAAGCACTCTGTGAGGTAACTGGTTAACAGAAACAATGGTCAACCCCTGCAAATGCTCAGACAACCAAAATCCAACTAAAAGTATTATTTAATGTATTTTAAGATAAATATTTTGTCTCCCAACTCAAGTGTTGTGTATTTGTTTGTTTGACAGACTGATGATGATCTCAGCTGAAACCTAGATGTATAGCTCTTCCTAAAACTAGTTTTCTAATGAAGAAAAATCAATGAACAAAAAATGAAGGACTTCTAGGCATCCTGATTAAATCTCTCCCTTAAAACTCTGCAACACATGGAAAAATACTTAGTAACTATAATGCAACAGTGACAAGCCTCAAGTAGAATTTAGAGAAGCCAGGGAATGGCAAAAATGTTTAGTGATACAAGTTATACAGGATACCTGTCCTAACAGTTCATCCACCTTCTGGGGATGCAAAGGAGTGAGAGGGAAGGGACATTACACACACACAAAATCCCTCCACCAAAAGCACATCCAGAATAAAAGGAAATAACTGTTATTCACATTGTATGTTTTTACTGTACTGTGACCAAGTGGTATATCAAAGACATTTTATCTTTCCTAAGATTCTGCTTCTTTCAATAGTTTAATAATATTATTTTATATTATAATAATGTTACTATCACGTTATAGTAGAAAGTACTCCTATATCTAAGTTCAAGATAAATCATAAGCTCCCCATCAGAGTACAAAACCTGAGGCTTTCTTGGCCAGAGACACTGCCCTGTGATCTTCTAATTCATTGTTCAATGTAAGTTTGAAAAAAAGGTAGCAAGTCCATCCCTCATTTAAGTGGGATGTGATTTAGGTGTAAAACCTTGGTTGGCAAGAGAGTTCGACTGGGATGGCAATTATTCAATACCCTGCTCTCAAAAACACTCTTCAGCCCCTAAGAGTACATTCTGGAAGTGGTTGGAAGGAAAGGGGAGAAGGATTGTTCACCATCTCTTCTGGTAAAAAAGCTGCACAATTCTTTCAGGAGCCAGTTCAAGCCAGGGGAGGAGCTGCTCCTTCGAGCCCCCCAGCCCAGCCCAGAACTCTGTCCGTGTGTTCCACTGCTGGCTCGGAGATGAAATCACCCCCACTCCTAAACACAGCGAAGGACCAAGGCCGGCTCAGGGTGCAGCAAAGCTCTGGAGCCCCTGCAGGAGACACAGCTCTGCTGTGCCCCCGGCAGGCACAGAGACCCCGAGGGGGACAAACCCGACAAACCCTCCCTTGCCCGGCAGTGCTGCTCTGTGCCCGGCACCTCCTGCTGGACTGGGACACGCCCGAGCTGTCCCCGAGCTGTCCCCGGCACAGCCGCGCTCCCAAGGCAGGTGCTCCTCCAGGAGGGGCACGGACTGAGCTGCCCGAATGAAAACTTGGTGCTCTCTTGGCAGAAGGGCGAGCACACGGCTGGGACAGCGGGAAGGAGGGAGGGAGACTTTTAGGCAAACACTGAACTAATGAGAACTGGCAGCAAATTGCCAAAATAACAACACAAACGTTTTAACTCTTGAAAACTCAGTACAGAGCAGAAGCACCTAAGGATAAAAATGCTTACACTCACACTTCTCTTAAGAAAGTTAACTGAAGTCATCCTGACCAAGTGAGAAATAAACATTTAAATTATCAAAATGGTTTCTGATACACCTAAATACCGTATAAAACCTGTCTATGCTTGTACAACAGTGCACAAAGAGCTATCTCCTGATTTGCCAAAACACTTAGCACATTTGAAAAATGGCATACACCCATTCTCTGCAGAACTCATTGTAAACTTGGATGCTCATGTAAAAAATATTATCCTGACCTAGCCAGTTAAAATCATAAAAATATTATTTCCCTGACATAAGCACTCCCAAAAAAGTAATAAAAATGAAAGTTATCACAACTAAGCAGAAAATGGAGAGTTAAAAGTCAAGAGAGTATTTTAGACTTTTTTTTTTTTTTTCTGTGAAGCCAGATCTCAATCCTTATGCAAAAAATTTCAATTTGATTGCAGGATATTCCTGCAACAGGTAAATGAACATCTTTTAAAAACGATCTCTAAATAAACTTAGTAATGTTTGTACTTATTTTGATTCATTTAGGTTCTGGAACATACGGATATAAGTTTAAAAAAAATACAGAGACAAACATAAAGAGCTTTTTAAAGCACAATTATGAAGTCACAGAACTCACCAAATTAACTCCCCAAAATAAAAACAAATCACACATTTAGCAGCCAGTACTCCCCCTTCTAAAAAGCCATCAGCTAACTACTCGGGACTCCGTTCCTTTTTTAATTAAGATGCAATGCATTCACACCAACAACCTGTTCCTGCCCCCTTCCAAACTGGCCAAAGACTGGAACAGCAGTGTCTGCCATCCTGTAGCCCAAATCATCAGGTTACCTATAAGCTTAGCTACTCTTCTGGTTCACAAACTTAAAAAAAAACCCCAAAACAAACAAACAACAACAAAAAAAAAAACCCCAACAAAACCCAAACAATTCCCAAATCCTCCTTGAAGTCCATTCTGGAATGAGTTCAAATAAATCAAAAGTGCTTAAGTTTAAATAACAGAATTTTTGAAGCTTGGTGAATGAACCAATTAAGGGTAAACACAAATGCAGGCCTTAAAAATTTCCCAGATTTTCTACTAGAATTAAAAAACAAAAAACCCAAAATATTTTAACCCCAACATGAATTTTAAAGGTTGCCATATCTTAAGATAAACTCAGTACTTAAATGCAAGACCTCTGACTCAAGCTCCACCTTTAAATCTTTGTGTTGAACTCACACTAGGTTTACATCCTTGCAATGAGGCCCTGTGCACTTTTCCCCAAACTGTAACAATGCAATCTCCATTTTGAACAATGCACCTCATTTCCCTCCTTGGAAAGCTACTTTTTGTCTTAAAGCCAGTAGATGCTGCATCCAGTTGTAGCTCTGATCTCAAGAGCCTGAAAATTCTCGGTGTTTATAGTTTTTCGGTTTTTAAAGCCACTTCAACTTACATGTGCTTCCTTTCCTTTCAACATCAAGTTGTATATGCAAGCACAAGCCAGCCTTTCCTGTATTTAATCGAAAATGCCTCTTTGCAAGGCATGCCTCTCGTTTCCCTTGTTTTTAATTTTAAAGTGAATGCCCCACAACACTTCTGACATTGTTTGCAACACGTCCTGGTGGATCGCGCATTTCTGCGGTCACCAGGTTCCCCACGAATATTTGCAAAGCATCCCCTTGTTCCAGCAAGTGCCGCCCGCCCTCCCTGCTCCTCTCCGTGCATGCATTTGTGAGCATCTTCCAATGCTCCCCGCGTCCCCGGGGTTGCCAGTGGTTATTTGCACACCCCTCTCCCTGGGAGTGCTTGCGGGCATCCCTCACATCCTCTCACGGGAGCGCGGACCGTATTTGCCAACCTAGAGGGAGCATGTGCCCTCGACTTGTTTGAGTTCGCCCACGGACTCTCTACCTGGGGTGCTGCTGTAGGTGCTGTGGCTCCTGAAGCTGCTCTCAGTGCAATAACTGGCATCGTCTTCATCCTCCATCTCTTCGGGGTAGTCAGAGTCGTCGTCGTCCTCCTCCTCCATTATCTCCTCCTCCTCTTCCTCCTCGGAGTCCTGGTTATCCTCGGGGTCTCCCTCCTCCTCCTCCTCCTCGGACACCATGCTCTCCTCCTCCTCCTCCTCGCTCTCATGATCGTCGTACACCACTTTGCTGATGCTCCTCCTGGACGAGGCAGCCCTGCCTTGGCTGTTGCAGCTGCCTCCTGCGCCTCCTCCTCCCCCTGCTCCTGCCGCCGCGGCCCTGCCCCTGCCCTTACCGCCGCTGCCTCCCCCACC
>VYXF01006680.1:76656-96030 GCA_013397295.1 Polioptila caerulea | reverse complement strand
CTCCGACATCGACCCCAGGCACCGACATCGACCCCAGGCATCGACATTGGCACTAACCCCCAACCCGAACCCAGCACCGACCCCGAACCTGGCACCGACACCAGGCATTGGCACCGCTCCTCGCCCCTTTATGTCGCGCTTGCCCGTTTCCCCTCCGCCGGCAGCCAGCGCTCCTCCGGCCCCTCTGACGGTCCCGACACCGCCGCTCCCTCAGCCGCCCCCAGACCCACCCTGTCCCCACACCAGTCGCTGCGCCCTTGGCCGGGGTCTCTCCCAAAGCTCGATCCTCGCCCCGAGGGAGCCCCGAACCGTCGGGAACAGCTCTGAGCGAGGTGCGTGCCGGACCCCGGGCAGAGGCTCTCCACGGCTGTTTTCATTCCCCGCCCAAATCAGAGCCCCGGGTGTCCCCTCGGGAGAGGCTTCCCTCCGCCATCGGCACTAAGCAGCCCCCTGACCTCTGGCATTCATCTCTGGCCGTGTTTTGACTCCTCGCCCGTTAAACCCCTTTTACAGCTCACCCTTACACAGCCAGCGCCCGTGTAAAGCAAACACTGAGATCACACAGGGACCCACCATCACCCTTTTTATCCATTCACTTTGTCTATTCTCTATTTCCACAATTCTCTGGAGCACTAGGAAAGAGATGGGCTCTCTCTGCTTTGTATTCCCTCTGGTTGTCCCATTTGCCAGAGCCCACAAAGAGCTAAAATCCAAAAAAATCCTGTTGCACTGTTGGGTTTCCAATGTCACCGCTTGAATTCAGGGTATCAGTGTCCTAAGCAAAAGCAGTACAAAATGAAATCCAGTCCAAGGCACACAAACATCTTGTATTTCTTACAACCAGCCGTCCTTTTCATTGCTAGAAGGAGACAGCTTTGGGATTTCAGAGAGCCAGAAGCCTTATAATTAGAAAATCAGTCTGTGTACATGTTCATTTCTTTCAGTCCCTTGCTTAGACATCTGAGCAAGGTAAAACCCAACGCTGGTCACACCACAAACATGGCAGCGATATATCGAACACGTCATTTAGTTTGCATTCTTCAATAGTAATTTTTGAAGTCCTTTTGTTTGTTAACTTGTTGCACAGGCTGAGCACTTCATTAAACCCACAAACCTGCCACAGTATCAAGCACGCAACAATGGCAGCAGGGTTTAGCCCAATTTGCACTCTGATATCCAGCTTTTTATCTGCAGCTCTTTTATATTCAGTGTTGCAGCTGTACAGGCTCAAAGTCCCAGTCTAAGCACAGGATGACACACACAGCAGCAGCCAACATTGCCCAACNACGGCTGTTTTCATTCCCCGCCCAAATCAGAGCCCCGGGTGTCCCCTCGGGAGAGGCTTCCCTCCGCCATCGGCACTAAGCAGCCCCCTGACCTCTGGCATTCATCTCTGGCCGTGTTTTGACTCCTCGCCCGTTAAACCCCTTTTACAGCTCACCCTTACACAGCCAGCGCCCGTGTAAAGCAAACACTGAGATCACACAGGGACCCACCATCACCCTTTTTATCCATTCACTTTGTCTATTCTCTATTTCCACAATTCTCTGGAGCACTAGGAAAGAGATGGGCTCTCTCTGCTTTGTATTCCCTCTGGTTGTCCCATTTGCCAGAGCCCACAAAGAGCTAAAATCCAAAAAAATCCTGTTGCACTGTTGGGTTTCCAATGTCACCGCTTGAATTCAGGGTATCAGTGTCATAAGCAAAAGCAGTACAAACTGAAAGCCAGTCCAAGGCACACAAACATCTTGTATTTCTTACAACCAGCCGTCCTTTTCATTGCTAGAAGGAGACAGCTTTGGGATTTCAGAGAGCCAGAAATTAGAAAATCAGTCTGTTTACATGTTCATTTCTTTCAGTCCCTTGCTTAGACATCTGAGCAAGGTAAAACCCAACACTGGTCACACCACAAACATGGCAGCGATATATCGAACACGTCATTTAGTTTGCATTCTTCAATAGTAATTTTTGAAGTCCTTTTGTTTGTTAACTTGTTGCACAGGCTGAGCACTTCATTAAAACCACAAACCTGCCACAGTATCAAGCACGCAACAATGGCAGCAGGGTTTAGCCCAATTTGCACTCTGATATCCAGCTTTTTATCTGCAGCTCTTTTATATTCAGTGTTGCAGCTGTACAGGCTCAAAGTCCCAGTCTAAGCACAGGATGACACACACAGCAGCAGCCAACATTGCCCAACCCCATTTACACCTTTCTACTCAATTTGTATTCTGAACCTTTCCAAGTTGCCTTTAGATTGCTTATGTCAGGCTGATTTTTGCTACAAGGTTGCAGAGGATTGTGGTAACTCTTTAAATACACGAATACACAGACACACATTTTCCATAATCTCCTTCTGGTTTCACAGGAAAAACATCTGTGCATTCTGCCATCTATACACTGAAAATGTAGCAAAGGTACCTAGTGCACCTACTGCACCAGTCACACAGCCTGCAGCATTGTGAGAGCATTAACACCTCTGAAATACTGCAGATTTTGTGTTTTTGTGGTAGATCAGAGGTGCTGAGAATCAGGTGCTTTTGAACTGTGAACCAGAGTATCGTGTCTTTTAATCCCATCCCTCATTAGTTGGTGATGTGGAAGTGCTTACTGAATAGGACTTAATATTTTCATTTTATAGGTGGAGAAATGGGTGCACAGAGAGGTATGTTACCTTCAGGGACAGGATATAAATGAGTCCTTTTCTGCACAGCTCAGTACAGAGAACTCAACCCCAATCCCAAAACCTGCCCATTCTGCTGGTTTGGAACAGACTGCTTTGGAACTTGGAGTTCCTATCTGGAGTCTGCTGGTAGAGTTACATGAGCATATTTAAAAGTGAATTGAAGACAGCAGGAAGAGGAATTTTTGGGTGGAGGCCTTACTCTGCTTCCATCCTTAGGACAGATGGAGAAAAAGCCTCCTTTCACAAGGCACTTTGGAGAAGATGAATAGTCCAGTTGTTCCAAGCTGCTGTCTGAGTGGGTTCCTTTCTCCAAGGGAAAGGCAAAGAACTCAACCAACAGCTGGATGGCATTTAGAACAAGTGAGCATATGCTCTTGCTTAAATTATTGAGATGCTTTTGTCCAGTCCTTCACTCCAAACTATTTCATAACTTGTGTTAGGAATTGCATTCAGGTGTTCAGCTCTCAAATCAGTTCCATGTACATTTTTCTAAGACACCATGGAGTAACAATACACTAGACTCAGCAGCAGACTGGAGGTCAGGTGTAGGAAGGAAGGGCTGACATGACTTTTGCTGAGGTAATTCAATATAGTTCCAATTGCCATTTTATTTAGATGATGAAAACCAAAATATATCAATATACTGATATGCTGAACTCTACTAATATTCAATCACAGCATTAGTAAAAATATTAAAAAATAACATGGCATTTGCTATTCTGAAAACGTACTGATTATCTTGTCCCCAACAATCCATCTTACACTGGACTCCAGGAAATCCAGCATTATGCTTCTGCCCCATTTTTCCTGTTCCAGAGGAACAGTCCCACAAGTATCTTGTAACAAGTCAGCTTTAAGTGAATGCCTCATCAGAAGAATAATTCAACAGATATCTGTAAAATCTTCAACAAATGCTGTTTATGTAAAACTTCAGTTCATCACTTTGTATTTCAAAGAGAGCCAAAACCAATCTAAGATATACTTTGAAATGCTAGAATTCAAGCAACATAGGTGATGTTAACTAAGATGAGGTGTTCAGTAGCTGAAAAAGTACTTACAGCAAACAAACTGATGTAGCTTAGAATGTTCTTATTTTAAATTCAAGGTAAGTTTTCTTGTCCAAAATATTGAAAGCAACTACTACCAGTGCCAAGAAATCCCCTTCTGTATAAATCTTCAGCTGCCACTGCAGGGTTTTTTTTTAGACTTCTACATATATATAAATACAACTGAAACATGTCACCTCCCAAAGTGACTCAAGCCTTGGTGTGTGCAGCTCTGTCCAAGTTACACGGCCCAAGTTATGCCCCCAGCACTTCCACCACAACCATCCTGTGTTTAGCCAAGAATCGTGTGGTATTTCAGGAAGTTCTCATGATCACATATCAAAATTCTACATGAAAGTATAAGCAAACATCCAGCTTCCCATCCAGTCAAAAAGAGAGACTTTAATACACAAGGTTCAAACTTACAACTCCCATGTAGCTACAGAGTAACCAGGCTCCTCCTATGTAGAAAACAACTTTTGACAGCCCCAATATGGAGTGCTAATACATCCTTGTCATAAAAGGAATCAATACAAAATAAATGTGTTAATGAATTTCAAATTCAAATGATTTCCAGCACTTCAATAGAATAGGTCTGAGATTCTCTCAAGTGGTTCAGTCTTTGCAATTCCCGCAAACTTCCTTCAATCTTATTGAGTTCTGAGTAGAACCGTACCTGAAAAGAAAACAGAGACATTTATAGTAAAATACATTTTAATTCTTGCCATACATCATCATACTGTGAAGCTATCTGTGTTTCTGCACAGTTTAAGATATTTAAACCAGCCAAACAAAGCAGCTTTGGAAATCCAAATGAGACAGAGGCAACTGCAATTCATGCTCAGGAAGGAGGACACACATTATTTGATCCACTGTATAATTTGTTGTTGTCTGTCTCCTCCCTTTCTCAACATCCATATTCTGAATCCAAGTGAAAAATCAAATAATTATCCCAGAAGATGCAACTTACTTGGGCTCTCACAAACTTATGTAGGTTTGAAAGCAACTCCTTTGCTTCTGGCAGCATCACCATGACAGTGAAGTGAGCATCAAGCAACAGGCACATCCAATCCATGATCTGCACACAAACAAGAAAAGTACACTTACACTTCCCAGTCTGGAAATAACACATTTGGCTTTAAAAGCTGAATTCTGAGACATTAACATCTAATGGAAAATGCATGGGTTCATATTTTGAGGTATATTTGGGTTTTGATTGTTAAAGTGTTACCTCTGACTTCATCCAGGTTACCTTTGTAGAATGAATGTGGATGTCAGCTGATTTAAGACACTCCCAACTACTCACACACCCCAAGAAGGGAAGGAAGCTCAGCTCTTAGGACCTGCTCACCTGATTTATTGTGGGACAGCGTATTCCAGGAAGAGTGGTGTTAACTTTTTCACTGCATTTCACATACAGGTAATATAAATACCTGAGAAACAGCTGAAAGGAGAAAAGTCAGAACATTTGTAAAGGACAAACATTTAATAGATCAAGGGATTTTGTCCTGCACATGGTCATATTCATCAGGATTTTTTAAAATTCATTTTTTGGTTTTGAATGCAAACATGGATGCCTGCATACTACACATTAAAAACAAGTTTTATGGTTCTCTTACACCAGCCATAGCTGTATGTTTGAAAATTCTCAGCAATATTCACTGTAAATTACATTCAGGGGTAATCACTGTTCCAGGAGATGTGTCAGAGCTGAGATCAGCTTTCTTCTGATGTGTGGGGTTTTTCTGAAATCACTGGAAAATCACACATAAGCTCAGGTACACACAGTTCTTCAAGTTCTATCTCAGATTTTGAGAAATGGGGAGTTTGGTGGTTTTTTTCCTAAACTGAGGGGAACTAGATTTGTATTACATTTGGAATGATACAAAGTTTGTTTCTCCTATTTTCCAAATTTCTGTTTCTGATATAACTAACTAAATGATTGTGTCTTTTTCCTTTCCTAAAAAGCACCTAAACCAAGCAAAGGTATTATTACCTGCTAACACATTATGAATGTTTTCCAGGTATGCTGAGTCATAAAGAGAGTGTCTTGTATGTTCTAAAACAAGTAAGGACTACAAGTACCAAGAAAATTACTGTAGTATGTGGAAAAATGTGATATTCCTTAATATTAAATCTTATTAAGCATTCTAATTCATTTTTGTGCATTAGTTTGCTATTCAGAAACCAGAAAGAATAGTGAATTTCTCATATACAACAGAAAAACTCTTCCCTTTCCCTCATCATGAAATAAAAAGGGTTTTAAAACCTTTTAATGTTAAAATACTTACAATAGCTTGTCCAGCTGGGAGGTTTTTCAGGTGAGGCAAAAGAAATGTTTCAGTGTAAGCTGAATGGAGAACAGCATTTCTGTGCAGTGCTATTAAGGGAATAACATTGCAGGAAAAATACCAGTTTCTACAAACCAAAGTGAATTCTTAAGGAAATAGTTCTCCAGGTTTTTGAGAGAAGTCCTATTTGAATATCCTTATTTCTATCATGAAGTATCTACAGTAACCAAACCATCCAACAGATTTAACTTGAACAGTGGTGTCCACTGCAAGGGTGTAACTGCCTGATGTGTTTTAACAGGCAAATATACAGAGCACTGATATCTTTTCTCCTAAGTAAAGAAAGATTATTGCAAAAGTGTAATAAAATTAAGTTTAAATTGGCGTAGATACATTCTAAAAGCTTAATGTTTCTGTTTATATTTTAAACAGTTTTTCTACTGAGTAGGAACTTTCAGCAATAACAGAGAATGTGCCTTTTGGCAATACCAAATACAAACATCCATGGCTCCCCTTCACCAGCACAGGATACAGCAGTGCTGCCTTCTGAGGCCCAACTGGGCAGGATTCTCCATCACTCCTGGACTGGCTTTCCTTTGGCATTTTGGTATCACACATGTCCTGGTCCATCTCTGCACTGAAACCATTTTCTACAATTTCAGTCTTAACTTCTTCATTGTTAAATTCAACATCAATGTAACAGACCACAGAATCCAGATTTACATCTATACTTTGAAGATGGGCTTCACTCATGCTGTGGAAGAAAATTTCAGACATTTAGCACTTTTAATTATTAGCTTTAAAATCAGCAATGCCATCAACACACATAATGAACTCTTTGAAGCTTATTATGAAAACAAAAGCAGACTAAAATTTGGTGAAGAAAGAAAGGAAAGAACAATTTCAAGTTACCTTAAAAATGCTTTCAGGCAAGCATAAGTAATTTCTTCAGGAATATCTGGAAACCGTTCGAGGCAGGTTTGTAAGAGATGCATATCTTTCTTCTCCAAAGCAACAGCCATTAAATCTGGACATAAACTATAAGGATTTGAAATTAATAAGTTGCACAGTCCACACTGAGAACTACACTGACTACCAAGGTAATAGTACTGATCTTCCTCCCCAGACAGATTCTTATGTAAAACAGCAATTTCATCAGAAAATAAGCACCTTTGGTATTAAATTCTGATAATTCAAGGCAGCTTATAAAGAACTTTATTTCTACTTTTTTAGATTTTAATTTTAGTTTTAAAGACTACTCCTTGCAGTTTAAAAACGCAGAGTCACTACCTGTAGGACAAGTCCCGGGTTTCAACAATCTGCTGCAGGAAATGTTGAGGGTAGTACTTTGGATTTCTTTTACATCTGTCTGTAAGGGCAGTGACCACACAGCCAATGGTGGCTTGCAGGTCTGGGGTAGGTGCTTTTGCCATCAGTTGTTTCAATTCGGTTTCCAACACGTAAGTAGAAGCATCCTGGAAAAGAGAAACATTGTGCAACTCAGAAGTACAATGCAAAGGTTTGAGAACTGCCCTGGCATTAATTAGACTAAGTAGCAGCAGATCTATTTTGGAATTCAAGTTACAAAATTTTACAAAATCCCTCACCACTGTGTATTTTGACAGGACAGTTTCTCCCAAGCATGACAGAGCCAAATGAGGAAATGCCTCCCTCTGAACTCAGGTAAGCAGTAACTGCTCATGGACCAATCACCTGTTCCATCAGTGACAATACCAAGGTGTCCAGCCCCAGGTGAACTGTAGATGTTTCCCTTCCTGTGTGACCTATCACAGCACTTGCAGCAAGTTCTAGAAAGGAACTGGAGGGCTTATTGGTGTATCTGCAATGGAATTCCTGACAATTCTTCCGACCTCCTACAGCCAAAGTGCTTTCAACAAAATTAAAGCCATAAATAAGAACCTAAACAAGCAAAGTTCAGATGAAATATCCTCCCTTATTTACTGTAAAAGACTGTCATTAAAAATGAACAAATCTGTGCAAGTTTCCAGAACTCAGCTGTTATAAGCCCTGTATGGTACAGTTCTCAAAACACACTCCTATGACAAAAGTTAATTTCATCATGCCCAAATGCTGTTCTTGCACAATATTGATAATAACAAAATCCTTCACCTCCCCTGTTCAAGGCAGCTTGGTCAAGCTGCTCAGTGCAAGAGGACATGGAAGGAGGTAACAGCTGAAGAGACACCTAGAACATTCTGAGAGTGTCTAAATACTACTTGAGGATATTTGGTTACATACTTTGAGATTCAGTAAGAGCTGCCCAACTGATAAGGTCTCTGGCTGGTTTTCAGCAACAGTGCTCCTCCTTGATCTTAACTGTGGTAAAGAAAAACCCAGAGTTATTATTCAGCTCCAAAATATTCAAGGATTTCAAGCAAGATAAGGAGACACTTCATGGGCCAACTTGCTGTCCAGACTATGATTACTAACTCCAATTCCACAAACAGTGTTAGAAACAATCAGTAACAGCTAAAGTGACATTTCGTTCTGCTGCAACACCTAAAAGTAGCAGCATGGGGAAATGACAATACAAACAACCTCCAGAGACCCTAATGCTAACTTACATTCATTCTGGACTCTGCTTTCAGAGCTACAGACTCCTGGGATTGAAAGGAAACCACCAGCTCTTCATCTTCCAGGGTATTCCAGTTCACAAATGAGGACACATCTGGGAACACACAAATGAAACTACATGAAGATAACACTTACAGCACCTTTATTGAAATACAAATATTGCTTCAATTTCTTATGCTAATAGAGACTTTCTAAACTATAATGCAAGTGATTTTATGCCAAGAAAGTTGCCACTTTTATTTCAGCAGCAGGTAATTTTATGACTTTTTTATACTGTTTCTCCATTTTGCCTCTGGGAGCAAGAGAAGTAAGTTATTAGACAATTTATCTCAGCACTACTTGCACTATTTTACCAATGCAGTGTTTAATTAAAACCACTATGACAGGACAGTTTAAAACTGAAGTTCACAAACTAAGCTTTGGCATTGCCCTATCCAATCACAAACACTTCAAAAATCCTTCTTAGGAAACAGCACTTCACTTTGTTTTCAGTATTCATCACCACCATTCCAGTGCTCTCAGTAATTCCAGTATCTGAATGACAACCCAGGTTAAGTGAAGCCACAACAAATTCAGACATTTGTGTGCTTTGGTGTTCCCAGCATGAGTAAATTTAACAGCTAGGAATACAGTACAGTTGCTTCAAGATGTTTAGATTCAACTCACTTTATAGGACTGCGTTAAAATATTTTTTATACCATTTCAGACATCTTCCTTTTACAAGATCTTTTCACTGTAATTATAAAAAAAATCTTACCACGGGTTTGACTGTCCTTGAGCTTTCCCACAGCAGATGCCAAGGATGATGTTTCACACTTGTACATAATTACAGTTAGAACTTTCCCATGAATCAGAAAAAATTTTTCCTCATAACACCATAGCTGCAAAATATTAAAATGTATCATTAAGGAGATGAGCAGAAAAGTGAGTTCCTGCACGGATGTGTAACTCCTCACTGTAACCTTCAATTGAAAGTCAGTGATCACATTATTTTAAATTATTTTTAGTAAGTTTAACATTTGTTAGTAAACTTTCATTAACTGCTGATTCCAAATATAGAAATTTAAAGTGCTGAGTATTTTTCCAAGGATGTCCTAAAATACAGTGGCTGCTCCAAGGCATTAAGTCCATTGAAAATTTCACTTTTTAGGTTTCCTCTTGTGTAATTTAAGGACAAAAGCAGTCAGTTGTTCTGGTTCACTAGTGCATTTATTCCTTAAGTGTCATTTTACCTATTTTACTCTTGAATAGCTTGAAGTGCTGTTCAGGTGTTCATAGAATCATTTAGGCCTTCAATTGCAAGTTGCCTGAACAGAAGAGACACTGCTGGGTTTTGTGTTCAGTATTTTATTCACACCAAATAATCATGACCATGAGAAGTGACAAAGCACTAAATTATCATAGAAATTCCTACAGGCCACCATTCTCCCAGTGACTATCCTGACAGAAACTGCTCATCAACTGGTCAGTATTAATTTTGCTGCAGAAATTGCAATTACTGCTCCTCCAGCAGCAGCAGAGCTCTGCAGCCCAACTCTCCCTTCCCTGCTTGTCAAGTGCACAAAGCTCCAGGCCCCCAAACCCATGGCTGAGCTTTACCTGGCCACTGGTCCCCAGGGGCAGCTCCTTGGAGGCTTGCATTGTCTGGAATTTTGTATTCCATATGGTCAGGCACTCTGAGGGAAGTAAGAGACAGATGACATCAGAGAGCAACACAAGCACCACATTTGCTTTTGCTACTTTCAGTTACAAACACTGGAGCAAACAGAAATAACTGTTTCCAAACAGCTCAGCCATATTCAGCATTAGGAATTACCACTCAGGTTCAAAAGAGAAGTTGGTTTTCCAGTGAACAGCTTTAAAGACAAGAGGGACAGCACTATTTTCCCACCTAGTGCTTTGCCCAAGGACATTTTAGACTATGCAATGTCTTCATATGATTTTTCAAGTTACCTCTGGGTTCTTTTCCAGGTGCAGCCAGACTGCCCAACACTGCAATGTGGTCCTTGTCCAGGACAACAAAAGATGTTCCTTTCAGAACAGCTCCAGATACTGAAAGGTTTAGAAGTAGTGACTTGGACAAAATTTCTTCTTTTTCTTCCTCTTCTTCTGCAGTATCTTGATGCAGAGGTATCAGAACCTGGTACACAGAGTCATTGGAATCTGCCAAAGAAAAATAATCATTACTCTTTTACAATTGCTTTTTGTGGAAAAAAACCTGTTTGATATCATATGGCAAAAAGACATCCATAAAGAACAATATCCAGTGAATGCTGAGAGAAGAATTAACACAGGATATTTAAATGACTTATTATGAGCCACAGCAGCAAAATAAAGGTACAACAATAAAAGAGTAGTGAGATCTGCAGGGTACAAGGGATCACAGGTAGGAACAGTTGGCCTTTGCAACCATTAAAATATCAGTTACTACTTGTAGCTGTTTTAGGAAGTTTAGAAAGTAAAAATATTAAACAGCCATTCATAAATATGAACATTTTATGTCCTTTCAAACAATTCTTTGCTTCATTATCACAACCCATTAACAAATATAACTTACACAAACACAGAAGTGTGACAGTTTGGTTTGTTATATGTGCTGTGAAACACAGTGGCTTGGATGATTCCTGTTGGTCAAGTTTGTATCTGTGTAGACTACCCAGCTTAGGTTTCTGTATATAGACAAAAAAATCCCCATCCTAAAATAAAAAAAAAAAGAAAATAAATTTTTCCCTTAATTTACACAAAGAAAATACAACAGAAATTCAGCTATCAGTACTGCTTAACTTTGGACATTGTGCAAAATTAGGTAACTGTGTTTTCTATGGGACATGCAGAATAATTTGGAACAGTCTGCAGACTCTAACAAGTAAAGAAAATTCTGATTTGATGCAACAAATGGATTTACAGGAAGAAGCATTTGCATAAAGACAGACTCATGTATACCCTTTTTAAAAACAGACACCCTATTCAACAGCTCCTCACAATGAGCAATGAAGAGTCAACAATGTCTGCTGAACTTCATCTAATTAATTGTTCTGTGCAGTTCTGAGAACCCAGCCTGCCAGCCCTGAATGCAACATCCCACTTCCATTTCACTATATTGGTTAAATCAGGACAATGATTCCACCAAAAGCTCTTAAAATCAAATGAAACCAGTGATGGATTTTGAAAAAAGCACTCAGGTCTCCTACTATTAGACTTTTAAAAATAAAAAGTATTTAACTCACTTTCTCAGTAGTGAAAATTAAGATAGGTTGTTGGCCTTCCATAAAAGCTCCGCTCCACCTAAAACCAGAAAGCTGGATGAACATCCTCCAAATTCTAGGTTTATACATAAAATCATAGCACTATAAACATTTCCTAAAAACTAGAAGGTGTCTAAGGAATAGATAACTCTAAGATTTTAAAATCAATGTGTTTCAAGAAAACACCCAGCGCCATGATCTCGGTCTTTGATTTCCCCCATCTCCTCAAAAGAGGGAACAACTTCCATCATCACAGTCAATGCCTGTGAGCAGGAATCATCCCAGAGGGCATCACTTACCTGATGGCTTCACCTGAGATGAGGTTTTCAATCTCCTGCTGAGGGGCTTCCAAGAGCACATCCAGCGTCCGAACCGCCCCTCCCCTGAACAGCACCAGCGGCCCCCCCTGGGGCAGGGGGTGGATCCTGCACACATCTGCTGAGAGCTGCAACAACAAAACCACACCTCTGCTCTCTGCTACACCACCCTCTAAAATAAGGGCTTTCTTCATTATTCTAACTTCTTCCAATAAACTCCTAACAGAATGATGAACCTTTGAGATTTTTAATAACATAGTTGCTGATTTGCTGAAATGCCACAAATAATGCAAATCACTACCCAACAAAATTCCATTCCTGAATCACATCAGAAAAAACATGACAGGGTCAGGAGGTCACACAACTGCTCTACAGCAACTCACAAAGTAATGTTAAACACATCAACCAGGAGAACACAAAGATCTGTAATTGAATAGAATTCATCATCTTTAGAAAGTTCTCAGAAATGCTGGCCTTGGCACAACAATCACTTTAAGAGAAATATTCAGATGATAAAGTCAGTGCAAGTGGATTCCTTGCAATACTCCACAACATCATGAAGCACAAGTTAAGCTAAAATGTAATATGGCCAATACTATGAAAATGAGAGCACTTTTCCTCTCCACCAGGATCCAAAACACATAGAAGAGAACACATGAAGGAGACTTACTGTTGCTTTAAAGGCTTTGTCCAAGTTAATGTCTTCATTCTTCCATATTCTTAAAACCTTTAAGAGAAGCATTTTTTTTAGGTAAAACAGTAACACACAGACTTTTCAGCACTCAAAATACCAGCAAGTGCAACAGGAGGAAAGCACACAGGAAGGGTTCACAGTGAGCTGAGTGGGAACTGCCCCAGGGGAGGGCACAGACAGCAGGAACAGAAATTAAGCTCAAAAATCCTGAACTGGAAAGGAGATGAAAGAATAAAGAAAAAGACACAGCAGAACTCTGAATGAAAGTAGATCAGAGTGCTGGAGACAGGTGAGATACAGGAGGTCTGATTTTCACAAGCAATGCAAGGCCAGGAGTGGTATTTCAGCAACAACAATGAAAAGCCAAAGCCTCAGCAGGATCTAAGCAAATGCTACATGTACACAGAGAAACTTTTAACTGTGAAACAAGAGCAGAAAAACAAGGATGGGGTGTCAATTACTGTACCCCTTCCATGTAACTGTAAATGTCATCCAGGCTGCAACAGGAGCAATAGCTCATCCTTAGGGAGTGCAGGCAGGAGGCACTGACAATCCCCTGTGTTTAAAGGGCTGCCACACCATGGTGCTCAGCACAGAGGCTGCTCCTGTGCCGAGGGCCCCCCACACTTTCAAGCAGAAATGTCACACTACTGATTTTCTCCTTCCTACATTCCCTCAGGAGGAACCACCAACTCCTCTTTCCCTCCAGAGAAGGATGAAGGCTCTCACCTTGTCGTCATGAACTGCAATGTACTCGTGAGTTTCAAAGTTGCACACGACAGGACACGTGAGAATCTGCCCATGTTTAACCGACCAACAGCCCAGGGGCTTCTGATCTGAAATCTACAGTCAGAACAAAGACACTGCAATTAAAATGTAGCATATAAAAGATCACTTTGGGGACTTCTCTCATGACAGGAAGGAAATGCGAGGCAGCCATACCCAACATGAATTAGAATTTTAAAATATGGAAACTGCTATATTCAGAAATTCCTCTTGAGCACTCCTGTTTCCACCTCTAACACCAACAATTTCAGAATAATAGGAAAGATTATTTAGGTTTCTTTTCAAGTAAGAAGTAACTTTGACCTGTAACAGTCTGAAGGGCTTATGCCATGAAGCACAAGGCACGGCTTTTTCAAAGAGCAGATATTAATTTTATCACTAGTGTAATTTGGTTTTACTGACTAATACAATCATACACAGATTTGAGCTTTTTCTCTTCCTATTTCAAGGTGAGTTTCTGAGACCAAGAGCAGGATTTTGCAGTCTCAACTCCTGTTCTGTGTGATTCACACCCGACTGCTCTGAGGGCACTCAACCCTCTCTCACTCTGGAGTAGACTGGAATTGTGTTGCCACACGTGGTCTTGGCAGTGGGAATAAACAGCCCAAAGGAGATTGTATCAACAACCTGGTCTGAATTGGAAGGGACTGTAGATCACCAAGTGCCACCCCCTGCCATGGCAGGGACCCCTCCCACTGTCCCAGGTTGCTCCAAGCCCCATCCAACCTGGCCTTGGGCACTGCCAGGGATCCAGGGACAGCCACCGCTGCACCCTGTGCCAGGGCCTCACCTCCCTCACAGGGAACAATTCCTGCCCAACATCCAATCTAAACCCACTCCCTGTCAGTTTAAATCCATTCCAGCTTGTCCTGTCACTACAATCCCCAATCGCATGGATGTAATAGTCAACTAAACACAGACAGCCAAATACTTGCCTGAAAGTTTCTTATTACGGTCTACTGAATAACAGAGACCCGAACACACTTTCATTTTCAGATGCTGCCAACTAAAGTGTTCCTGCAGCCAGCAGGACGGCCAGCTGATCCTGAGCCGACAGGCCAGAACCAGGCACTGCAGGGAACACGTACCTGCGGCTTCGGGAAGTGTTTTAGGGACAGGGAATGGACAGAGAGCATCAGCAAAAGGAGAAATACACGAACAAGGGCCCGAGCCGCCCGAGCAGAGGGAGCAGCGGCAGCGGGGAGCGCAGGGGGCAGAGCGTGGCCAGGCCGGGCCGGAGCCGCTGCCGGGCCGGGGCCGTTCCCCGCCCCGTCCCTCCTCCCGCCGGGGACGGCGGCCGGGGACAGCGGGGCCTGGCCGGGACAGGCCGGCAGAGAGGGATACGGGACAGCACGGCCCCGGCCCTGCCCGGGACAGCTCCGCATGCCGGGGTGGCCGGGGCGGCGCTGCCGCCCCCCAGCACGCGCGGGCGGTACCTTGAAGAGCGTGGCGGCGCGGCCACGCTCGGTGAGCAGCACGAGGTCGCGGCCCGGGCCCGGCTCCAGGCACAGCCCGGGGCCGCCGCCGCCGGGGCCCGGCCCGCGCAGCGTGAAGCTCTCGCACAGCGCCGCCATCTTGGNGGTCAGGACAGGCCCGGCGCTGTCGCGACAGGGAGCGCGCGCTGCTGCCGTGCGGGCCTGCCCGGCCGGGCTTCCCCTTTCCCCGAGCGTGCAGGGCGGCCCTGCAGCGGGTAGCGGCTGAGGGTGTGCGAGCACGCCGCGTTCCGAATGTGCTAGATACTCTCAATATTGTAAAAGCAATAGGGTAACGGCAGCGCCCAGGACAGCGGCACAGAGCGGGACGGGGACGGTCACGGCCCTCAGGGCCCTCACTCAGGTACCCCCCGAGCGCTCCGCCCGCCGCTCCCGCGCCGCTTCCCACGGCTCGGCCGGGAGTATGCTAATGAGGGGGCGGGTTTATGCTAATGAGAGGTCACGTGCACGCCAACGAGCGGGGTCACGTCTGTGTTAATGAAGGTCACGTGTATGCTAATGAGGCGGTCACGCGCGCTAATTTGCGCGGGGGGCCGTGAGGGCTTCCCCGGGCTTTGGGGTGCGCGCAGCCCCCGCCGGCTTTGGGCTGTCCCGGGGTGCGGCCCTGCCCGTGCGGGAGCCCCGAGCGGCACGGGGGGATCGTCCCGGGACTGTCCCGGGACTGTCCCCTCGGCAGCACAGCCTGGCCCCGCCGACCGCGCAGCCGGAGGGTCCCGTTCGCATTTTCAGCGCTTTATGTTTTCCTGTGGAGGATTTCGAGCGTGTGCAGATTTCCGTGCAGCCCTCCCCGAGAGCAGGAGCCCAGGCTGTAAAAGGTCGCTGCGGGTCCCTGGGGGTCGCTTTGGGCCGGGGCGCTGCCCCTCCACGCGTGGCTCGGGTGACGGGGCCGGGCACAGACCCAGCGGCTGCCGGGCTGTCCCCGGCGCTGCGCGGGCTCTGTCCCTTCGTGCCATTTCCAATTTCAGCCATTTCCAGTCCCCTCTTTGTTCTCCCTGCGGGTCCCACGCTGCTCGGAAGCTTTTCCCCCCTCAATGGGCGCTGCCGTTCCTCTGGAGAAGGAAAGCTTCGTTTCTATGGAGAAAAGAAGTGTGGAAGCTCATAAAGAGCCGTTGTGCGAGGGAAATTTCTGTTGACTAAAATTAACTGACTTGGAGACAAGCCTGAGAGGATTTGAGTGGTCTCTTTTCCAGTATTTTCCAGTTATTTGGTACAACACTGAGCTGCCGAACTCTGCATAAATAATTAGATTCCCCACTGAAGAACTTCCTTGTCAACCAAATGGTCATTTACAAATGAATGGGCTAATGCCAGACTGATGGGGCACCTGCCCCGGTGAAACCTTTACAGAGCTGAGGCACAACAGAACCCAGGAAAGGCTCTAAGTGCTTTAAATTTTCCTCACAAAGCTAATTCTTCGTGCTATTTAATTTTGAGGAAGTGACTTGCAGAGCTGGGGTAGAAATGTCAATGGTACATGTTAATGAAGTTCCTGCCTACAGGAGACCCAGTAAGAGAAAACAGCCACCGTTGTAAAGAATAGTTGTTGGTAGTTTATTTACAACAAAATGCAACGAAAAATACAGTATTAAAAATAATAAATAACTTGGGAAACCCCAGAAACTAAGTGATATGAGAAAAATGACAGTCAGATTCTCCTGCTGAGCCTTGCACTATTGAATGTGCAGAGCAAATCAAGACTTGGTCCTTCTTCGATGGTGGTGATGCATAGCCTGATGTTGCCATCAGTGCTCTAAATAAAAGAAATTAATTACTGACATAACAGAATCACGTGGAATTATCACAGAAATGAAATAACCCAATAAAACCTGTTTTAGTGACACCACAAAACTACAGGAGATCATAATTCAATGACCATGCTGTTCATTTAAAGCAAAACATTGTTAGACTTATTTAGCAGTTTTAACTTACACATAGAAAACCGAGTCCAAACAATGGCAACAGAAAATCTCCTATTGACAAGATCTTGAATTCTCTCTTACTGCACTCACTAATTCATAAAAAGCATATACATTTGGCTTGTTTCAAAGGATAACACATTGTTTTGAAGTTATAGTGCAGCAAGCTTCAAAGCAGTTTTAGCAAAGTACAGCGGTCTTGTTACAAACTGAAATTCAAGGGACAGATATTTCAGTTTCAAAGTCTCTACGGCAGCAATTAATGCAAATTGGCTACTAGATGTCACAAAATCACCTTCCAGAATAATCAAAAAAGCCAAAGAACAAGGTCAAATAGTTTCTTTCCATAAGAACGAATCCAGTCCTTTACGAAATTAACCATTACATTCATAAGAAATCTCACTGAGTACATGTTTCAGGAATGTGCTGCTCCTCCCAACTTTTATGGGTCCCTCCCTTTTTGATTTTTTAGGAGATGAACTCTCCTGGAGCTGCACTGAGTTGCCAGTTGTTTTGTAATGATTGTTCTATCCAAAATACACATAAGTACAAGCAAAGCCTGGAGGTTTTCGCAGAAACCTGAACAAACCCATCACAGTTTTTGCTCTGAACTGCATTGTCCTTGATAAAATATTCCTTGCCAAGTCCTAGCAGAGCTGCATCGTGGTGTTCTTGTCACTGTGGCAGAGAAGAGGAACACGGCTGTGCTCACCATGCTCTGAGGCTGTACCCAGCAAATAATCACAGCGTTTATTTTTGCAAATGAAGTGAGGACCACCTGCAAAACTCTCTATTTTATTCCTAATAAACTTATCTGAAAATACAACAGGAAGGGAAAAATCCATACTGAAAACAATCCTTTCTCCTTGAGGTGTGCACTGGAATACTCCGACCTTCCTCCTCACTTAACTCCATGTGTGCCTGCTGGGAATGTTCTAGAAAAATCTCTTATCCTAAATAAGTCAACCAAACAGAGAAAGGCATTTAAGGATCACATTGACCATTTGGGTGATGACTGCAGGGGAAAGCAAGGCAGAACTCAGCCCTGGGTCCTTCCACAGGTGAAAACCTGGGGTGTTCTTATCCAAAGCAGGGACCCATTACAGAGCTTTTAATTGGCCTTGACTGGGCAGCACGAGGCTGCTCCTGACCCTGCCCGAGGTGAATCCAGTGTGGGGACACTAAAGCTGGGCTCAGCAGGGACTGTCCTGTCCCTCTGACACTCCAGCATCCCTGGCTCTCTCCTACAGCTCCACCAGGCACATATTCAAACCTGTCATGTTCAGGTAGGCTAATGATTTTCACAAATGACTCATCCCAAAGCTACTCAATATCCTGATCAATGTATTGGAAATCAATCAGTTAAACATGAGAGAAGGTGGGACTGCTGTGATCTAAAAATCTGTGTCAACCCCAGGTTCCAAAATGTGAATACAGTCACGTGTGAGCACCAGGACATGGAATAGAGCTGAGCAAATTTATCCTGGACAAATTAAAAATCCATTGAAACAGACTTTCAGGTGGAGCAGACCTGAACTATTTCTGCCTGGGCCAAAGTCAGGCAGTAAAACCAACCAACCAACCAAAGTTTTAGGTTTTCAAAGGTTTCCCTTTGCTGCCAAAGTTCCAATCTTGATACTAATTCAATAATAACAGTAAAAAGATGACACATGATCCCATGGTTCCATAATGTGCACCCTTGTTAAGCTGAAATAATAAAACAATTTAGGAAAGTTTTGTTTTCAGTATTACAGCAGCTTCTTTTTAAACAAAACAGCATCACCCATCAGGTCACCAATGTCTTGCAGTTACCAGCTCTGGGAAGGAAAGCAAAGCCAGGCATGGACAGGACATGGGAGAATGCAGGAAGTCAGACCACAGCAAACCTACAGAGAGCTCTTAGATTTTGCTGGCTGCAGGATTTTCACTATCAGACAAACGAACACTTGTTTCAGTGCAGGTTGGCAGTGGAATTACTTCTGCTCCTAAAACTTCCCCCCAAAATACCACACATTCCACAAAACTTGTGCTGCAGCTGCAGCCAGCAAGGAGCTCAGTGCATCTCAGCCACTGTGCCCCAGGTTTGGGCACCCCCAAAACGAGTGCTCAGTATTCAGTGACAGCTCAGCTCTGGGGAAGTCTCTTTTTTTCTCAATCCTGAACTGTCAGGGGTGGCACAAAGTGTCCCCCACTGGGATCATGATTCAGGCAGGAGCTGTCATTCCCTGGGAACTGAACAGTGGCTCACTGATGTCACTGAGAGACAGAACTGCAGCAGCCCTCCAAGCTGGGCTGGAAGGGAGCA